>BMAO01012306.1:0-37055 GCA_019973975.1 Trichonephila clavata
CCCTGCAACCCACTTGGGGTCGATTTTCACCAAACTCATTTTGTAGTTGATCTCTACTCTCTGAGAGGAATCTGTTTACCCAATTTCAAGATAGTACATCAAGTAGTTCAAACATGGAATCAATTATTTATAACACCCCTTAACCCCCAGTAACGCCCCTTGCGTTTCGAATTTCGGAAAATCCGTTTTTAGCTGATGTCTACTCTATGAAAGGAACTTGTCTACCAAATTTCAAGTCTGTAGGTTGAATAGTTCCAGAGATTTCGTGATTAGTCAGTCAGTCAGTCAGTCAGTGAGCGAGTCGCTTTTCTCCTTTATATATATAGATATTTCAGATTCCTCTTATATATATATATACTCATAAATAATAGCCCCTAATAATGAATAACTGTCAAAGACATTAAGAATCAATTGATAAAACTTCGGTTTGGTTTCATTATTTATCTGTTGAAAAGAATATGGTGGCGCAATGTAAAAAAAAGGATTATTAAAGTGAATGGAGGAAATACAAGCGGACTCCAAACGCATTTCAAAACGATACATGATACAAATTTGTTAACGAGGAAAGAATCTGATTGCGATGAAATTACAAATTTAAGTACAGTTTCTAAGCCCAAGCCATCAGGGATTTTAGATTATTTGGGGGGGGGGAAGATAATTTGGATTAAATTATAAGTAAAATGACAGCATTAGATGGTTTGCCATTTCGATTGTTTTGCCCTTCTACTGAGTTAAGAAAATCACTATCTGCCAGAGGTTTTAAAAGTCTATCAGCATCGACTGATAATATAAGAAATGTTATAAACTATAGTAACGGTGATCACAATGGACTAAATTCATGTGACGTCATAATCACATGATAATTTCAAACCATGTGTTTTTAGCCAATCAAGTTCAAAAACACATGTGACGTCATAGTCACGATAAATGCAATTATCTATTTTCAGCAAATCAGTTCATGCACTTCGTTGTTGCCAAATTACGCTTTTTACAGAAACTTTTTTTTTTTAATTCATATAATATTTGTCACTTTATTTAAAAGTACATGTCGTATAAAACAAAAAGACTTTTTTGTCATTTATTAAATTTTTAAAATCTTTTTGCAGAAATTTCTTTTTATAACTCTTGAGCATTCTTTACCCAAATATGCAATTTGAAATTTTACCTAAGTTTTACAAATAGAATAAAAAGTACGAGCTAGTTTACTATCCGTTTTGAATTCAATATAGAACACGTGTTTATATTTATCATGTGACCGTCATGAATTTAATCCATTCTTTGAAACACGAGCTAATACAATTAAAAGTAAATGGAGAAAATTGAATGTAAATATTCATTCAGGGGGGAAAAGTGGAATATACAACTGACACATACATGTCTCGGGAAATATGCGAGCCAAAAAATGTGTGGAAGTGCTTAAATCTAAATTTGAGAAAAACATGGATTATCCTTGAAAGAAGTTATTGTACCAATAACGACTGATGGCGAAACTATTCCAGGCTTAATGACAGTACAATTGAGGCATTATATTTTTTAAGATCGCATTTCAAAAATCTGTAATAGTACCTCGGACTGAATAATGATATTTACACATTTTTGTGATAAAAATGAATAAGAGATGTTCCTTTACTTTTTTTGTGATTCGTTAAAAACTGTTATATATATATATATAAATGGATGTTTGTATATATGAAATCTCTTCACTTTAACATCGTTCAACTTATCACTACGAAAATGCACATGTATATGTATTTTTTTCTCGGAGAAGGTTTTTGTGCTATCCTCTTTGTTGCAGCTCCCCATCAGGTCATACTACAACAAAGCAATTTCTGCACCGTTCAATCAATCGCCAAGTAGCCAACATGGTCACCAAGCACGGAGAAATTTGGTTTGGATAGATTCTCCTTTAATGTGAATCTATATATATATATATATATATATATGTACAGGGGGGCAAAAAGTTCGTATAATCAATCACCAAGTTACCAACGTAGTCGCCAAAAATGATGCCAACTTGGCTCTATCACCAGCATTTTGCTATGTTTTCATTGAATCGCCATTATAATGTAAGGAACGGTGTTGCTTGCGAATATTACAACTTCAACATAAAATAAATACAACAGAAAGTAATATTAACGTATTACACATCCAGATATAAATGATTTCCCCTATTTTGAGCGTTCATTACACAAAATTTGTAACAATATGTTATTTTCCTGAGCAGAGATTGACCTAGGAAGGTGTTTTCAAAAATCAACCCACAAAAGAGTTGCGAGACATCTATACAAATAAATAAAATTGAAGTGTCTGTTTGTAATTTCAAATTAGCAGCTTTTTACAAAATGCATTTAAAGGTATATACCGTACTTATATCAAAAAATCAATTTTTATAATTTTTGTCTGTCTGTGTTTGTTCCGAGCTAATCTTGGGAACTACTAGTCCGATTTTAAAAATTCTTTCACCAATGGAAAGCTACATTATCAGCGAGTAACGTAAGATATATTTTATCTCCATATTCCTACGGGAATTGGAATTATGCAGGTAAAACGTTGACGTTGCTTACTCTCCGCCAAGTTGGCGCAAAATTATGCATTTGATCAATAACGGAAATTTTAATAAAAATTTTCTCATACATTTGTAGCAAATAACTGAAACATAGTGTAATTTAGCATCTTAACAAAAAGCAATTTTTAAATGGTTTTTTATTAAACGTCTAACGTTTATTGCGTTACGTTTGTTAAATGTCAAACTCAAACTTTGAGAAATACCGCCAAGTTGGCTAAGAAGCTCTCTATTCCAACAATCCCAGATATTTTAATGCAAATTTCCCACCACTTTTTAAAGAGGGAAACGAGATAAAGTTTTAGCGAATTGCGTGCGCGTGATATTGATAATTCTATTATAATATTAATTGACAGTTTCACATAAAAAGTTTTGATTACTTTAGTAGTTTTGATAAGTTTGAATAGTTTTGAAAGTATTTATTGCTTTGAATTTTTGGAATAAGTACAAAGACTACATGGCGGAAGATATTTTGCGACGAAAATCAATCAAATATGCTTTTCAATGAACACATCTACAAAGAAACGCAATAAAAGTTTTCGGAATGGTTAGGAGAAAGCTACATGATTTTGGAATTAGCTGTAGACGTGTCGACGGAAATGGCTTCAATATTGAAATTACTTGAGAATTAAACTACAAGTTCATAGCATTGCAACATCAAGTAACAGAATTTATCCCTCAATTAACTCCAGAACAAAGTCACGTTTTCCAACAAGTGTTACGCAAAATAGAAACCGGCAGGGGTGCACTCTTTTTTCCTCGAAGCCCCTGGAGGAACAGGAAAAACGTTTTTGCTAAACTTATTATTAATGACTATCAGAAAAACCTAGAAGATAACAGTTGCTATGGCTTCTTCTGGTATAGCCGTGATTTTACTGACCAACGGTCGTACTGCACATTCCGTTTTAAAATTATCGCTTAATCTTGCATTTGAAGATTCCCTCATCTGAAATTTCAGAAAAAATAGCTCTCAAGGCAGGATGCTTCCACAATGTAATCTTTTAGTGTGGAATGAAAGTACGATGCCTCACAAGAAAGCTATAGAAGCGTTAAATCGGACTCTTCAGTATTTATGAGATAGTACAGATATTTTAGGAGGAATGGTAGCTTTATTATATATTGGCTGGTGAATTCAAGCTTATGGGGAAAATTTGAAAAATTCAGTCTGAAAACGAATATGAGAGTGTATCTTCATAATGACGTAGATTCGGAACATTATGCAGAGACGCAATTAAAAATCGGTTATGGAAGTTTGGACGCAAATGCTGGAGGTTTTATTTTACTTTCAGAGAATTTTGTAATGTAGAAGAAAATAATGTAAATCTCATTGCTCAGATTTACCCGGGCTTGAAACAAATTTTAATTTGGGATCAGTGGTTGCGCGCAAGATCAATATTGGCGCATAACATTGACAATGTCCATAAAATCAACATTGAAAATTTAAACGACGTGCGGGGGAGGGGGAGAATTGAAGAAATATTTATCAATGAATACAATCATGGATAAAGAACAAAGTACTTCATATCCCACAGAGTTCTTAAATTCACTTGAACTTTCGGGTGTACCCTCACACAAACTTCAATTAAAACTAAATGTACCAGTTATGCAAAATCTCGATGCTCCTCGACTATGTAAAGGAACGAGGCCTTGGATCACAAATCTGATGCAGAATATACTTGGTGCCAATATTTGAACATATGTCATGAAAAGGATAATATTATCATACCTCGAATTCCAAGTATTCCCACTGACCTACCATTTCAATTAAAAAAAGTTCAATTTCCAGTTTTACTGTTGCTATTAACAAAGCTAACATTTCAGGTAGCAGGGGTGCATTTTGAAAAGCAATGTTTTTCCCATGGCCAACTATATGTAGCCTAATAGGTGTGTCCAATGCCCAAATCTTCACATATTTGCAACTGACGGAAGAACATGTAATATCAGTAATGTGTACAGTAGCATCTTAGAATAATATTCTGTTTTGAGTTCTTTTAAAGAGGAATTATATATTAAACGTAGATACTTTCGATTTTTAAAAATATTAATAGTTTAAGTTATTGAATATTTGTTGTTAATTATTATAATAAATTACGTTTTCAGTTTTTTTTAACTAAGCTCAATTTTATAATTTTTAAATTTTATTGGTTCCAGTCAAGCAATAAAAAAATTACCATATTATATTATTTACTTTCTAATGATAATGATTTTGACTTTCACAGTTATTTAAAGACATCAACGCAAGCGGAGCCGCGGGTAAAAGCTAGTTATAAATTAAAAAAAATCCTTTTTATAAGCTACTAGACCTTTAGACTTAAAATTTATCAAATATGTTTTTTTTGTTTTGTTCTGCTGAGATATGCAAAAAGCTTTGTACAAGTTTTGCGCAGGTGTCGATAGCTTACGAAATGTTTTTAAATGTGAAATAAAGTTTAACGAATTTTTACTAACTCATAGTGACTTCTTTATTCATTCTCGAACGAACAACAACACACAGAGAGAAGAAACAAAGGGGGGAGGGGGTACATTTCTTCCGTTTGAGTCAATTTTTGAATTAAAGAAACTCGATTTGCCACAAAAACTTTTAGAAGATGTGGTTGCATTTGGATCCAATCCAAAACAACTTTCGAGTCCGAAAAGAAGTGAACTTCCAAACTTTAAATCAATAATTTTAACAATCTTTGAGGTCAATTTCGACAACAACGTCGCAGAGAGAAAGAGAGAGAGCAAGCAGTTCAAGCCTAAGTATTGACAAAGTCTTGAGTGGGGCGACGCGAGTTTTGCTGCAAAGTAATCTTATCTGAGTTTCGTTGGCATTCTCAGATCTTACGTTATAGGCATGCACTATAAGCTTGGGCTGATACATCTGCAAATCCAATAAGTTGAACTGCAACAGAATCTTTCAGTAAAATGCACCGAGGTATTTTCAAGTCCTTCAATTGAGCAGTTCGGCCACGTATCTCTGAAAGTTTTCAATTTCTTGACGAGGCAAGTTTTGATCCCAGTCAATTTTTAATAGACAAATTTTTTGAATCATTATTTTAGCCTTTATGATTATCGGCTGAAGCAGTCCTAGTGGATCGTACAATTTCGTGATAAATGACAAGGTTCTTTTGGTAATAGTCACTGGAACCACTTGCAAATTTATCTGGTACATGAAGGTGTCCCCTCTAGGTCTCCACGACAATCCCGATGTCTTTATTAATTCATCGTTTTCATTGAAGAGGTACTCTTTGTTTTCCGTGGGTACGTCTTTCAACAGTTCTTCACTTTAGGCGCTCCACTTGTAAAGATGAAAACATCCCTCTTTCATCAAGCCAATTATTTATCGCTGCATCTCTTTAGCAGTAGTGATGTCGTCTGCTCCTAATAAAATGTCATCTATATAGGTGCTATTTTGGATAACTGGAGCGGCAAGTGGGTACTTGTTCTTCCCTTCATAGACTAGTTGTAGAAGACATCTTCGACTCATTAGTGATTAAAAAATGATTTAGCTATGCGATCATTTTAGTTTCCATATTGCATAATAAACGACGCCAAAAGCTTAGGTGCACTTGCACTGTTCTGATCCACTAATATTTTAAGAGCCATCGAGGAAACTTTGTCAAATTATGATAAGGTATATTCAATAGACTCGTAAAAATAATTTTAAACGAAATCCTCATCATCTTATTTGGCAAGACAGACCCTCCTTTGAAGATTCCTCCATAATCGACCCCTTGTTTACTTTTGTTCTCCAAGTCATCACGCTTATAATCCCAAAATCTGATTTTACTGAGTTTGCCCATCTCCGCCTTGATCTACCAAAATTCCGAATCCCAGTGACTTTGATCTGCATTACCTTTTTGATAACATTGTCGAATTATATCGGTCATCCAATACATTCTATTTATGTTTATGTATTTATTATTATGTATGTCAGTTTGTCTATATATAAATTCTATGTAATTCAAAATAGTATCTTCTTCTCCAGCTATTGTTTTCATTTACATCTCCAAGTATACTTCGAAGTATTTTTCTCTCAAAAGATGCCATTCGATTTTCTTCCAGTTTTGTTATTATCCCTGTCTCAGATTTTAAATGGAATAATGAATCTAAAAAAGTAAACTGTCAAGGAAAAAACAATCGTACTTTTTTTTGTAAGTCTTAAAATTAATGTAAAAATGGACTTACGTATCTAAAAAGTCAATTATAGTGTGTCAATTATTTTTAATTCTGGTTAACAATAACTGAGTCTATCTTCTTTCTGTCTTAGATTAAAAAATACGCAAAACACTGTTTCGAACAAAAAGTATTTCTTATTATTTCACTTTTAAATAAACAATGATAGATTACGTAATTATGGAAAACATGTTTCTTTTTCTTTCGTTTTTCTAAATTCTGGGTCAAAAATATCAGTTCGTTCACTTCGTTTTAAAAAATCAGAATGGATAGATTTTTTTCCCTTTTAGCTAGTGAAAAATAATTATTCTTAGAAGTTAATGAAGTGTGTAATATATAAAATAAATTTTACTTTAAATTTCAGCAAGATCTTTTTAATTATGATAACGAATTTTTATATATGCTTCGAAAAACTATTTTTTCTTTTTCATCTTATTAACGTAACGCTACATTATTTTATATATTTCGTACTTACCATAATTTCTTTTCATTTAAGCCAGTTTAACATTAATGGATTTTTAATGGGAAATATTCATAATATATTAAATGATGTGTTATAAATATCCGATTCTCATAAATACTGAATGCATTAAAAATAGTTACTGATTATTTTATATTTGATAGTAAAAAATGAAATTCGTGGACATTTAAACTTTTTGAAAAAACCTCGTTTTTTAAGAATTATTTCAATTTAGAATCTCGTTAAGGAAATGATTATTTTATTCTAAGAAATTCCCCTGAAAAATATTCAAATAAAAAAAAACAATCACCACGGATTTAAAAAATATTTTTTAAAAAAAAGCAACTTAAATTTTAAGCTTTATATTTTAGTTGCTTTACATTTTAAACTTTAAATTTTTTATTAAAATTTAAGTTAGGAATTAAAATAAATTGATACTTGAAAGGTTATCTAATTGAAAAGATCAGTGACTATGAAGAATACTTTGTAAAAAATACTGTTGAACGAAAAGAAATTGCCAAGATGAATTTGTCTCTAAGTCAGGTGACTATAAGAGCCTCAGAATGAGTACTAAAAAAAGTAGAAGCTTAATTCCAAATTGAAGAGTGGTGAAAATCTACTGATTTTAGACAAAATCCCAAGACATATCCTTTTAATTCCAAGGACATAATTAAAACAAATTGGAGGAAAAAATGAAAATAACTTAAAACAAAGAAACAGTAGAGAGGCGATATCATACCATTAGACAGATAATAGAAGAATTAAGTATGATGCTCTAGTCCACCATGGTTCTTATTATTATTGATGGTTTAAATCATGGGTGTCTAAACTATGACCGCTTGTGGGCCGCATTGCAAAAATAATTTTTTTTTATGGGCCGCACATGCAATATTTTTTAAAAACAAATTGAAATATAAATTAACTCTATGTAGTTTTATTAAAATAAATTTTTTTGTTGTTTTTTTTTTAAATTTGAATTAGGCATGAATAGGTACATTTATTTCAAATTTGTAAAAGTTTCATTTCATTTAGTTTGGATTTCATAAAGATGGGGGGAAAAAATTAATGAGATGAATGAAAAAAAATTTGCGTTTTTGTTGAACACAAGCAAATCGATAGCGGTTTCAATAGACGAAGTTGCAATTCTTAATGGATTTTCAAGATGTTTGTCAGTGATCTTTGTCCTATTTTTGTTTTTTGTATGCTTCATTCTTGGAAAATAAGTGTTCACAAATATAAGTACTGCCAAAAGCTGTGTGTGAAGACATTAATAAAGCATGAGTGTGAAAATGAAGATATTTATCACAGTGTAGGTAATCTTTATAAGAAGTATCCAGTATAGAAGTATAGAAGAGTATTATAAGATCTCCAGTATAGAAACATTTCCAATTTTTTTCTTTCAGTTTAATATCACTTTGCAGTTCAATGGATTCTATTTGTTTCTAGAGAAAAGGATAGAAAATATATTGAAATGATCTTCCTTTTTTTGAAAATCTTGAAATAATCTTTTTTTCAAACGCTTCAATTAAATCGAAAATTAATGCTGCATATTTTGTGCATAAATTTATTTTTTTTAATAAAAATGTGTAAATTCAAATATTTTTATAATTTGCGTTTGGGCCGCATGCGGCCCGTGGCATGGTTTAAATTATAAAGTCTTGGATATATAAAGAAAAAATATTTAATTCTGCAAAGTTCTACATCACAACACACATAAAAACACTTATTTCTGAACACACCACAGCACCTTCAAAGAAGAAAGGCATTTCCTACCAAGTTCCCTCAGTTTTATTCGAACTACTACTTGGGAAGAAAGTGTGCAGGATAGAACCCGCGATGCTCGGGTTAGTAGTCGAGAAACATGATCACTAGACAAAAGTAATCACCCCTTTCTGGAGGTTGTTACTCTGACTTACATAGACATCGCTACATAAGCCGTTGCAGATACCGCTACTAATGATCAAACGTAGGCATCCGAAATCCCTGTTTTCAATATTAATATATAGAATAATTGATTCTATATTTGTACAAATATATATACAAAAAGTATGTCTGTACATAATATATATTTATACATATTTTATACACATATACACACTTAAAATACATACAAAGCTTTTAATTGTAAATAAAAAATTTGAATTAATTACTCAATTCAAATTAAAAAAGTGAAATAAAATGGTTTTGAGAATAATTACAGACCTTACAAATTAGGGAAAATTATTTTTGGATGCCAAAATTCAAGGGAAAAAGTATTTTATAAGGCTGTAGCATCTTAAAAACAATGATTTGCACAAATTCTTCCTAATTTGTTATAAAGTAAAAGAAAATATAGCAAAGAGTTAATCAAATGGGCAAATTTCGTTAAATAAGTGTTTATTAACGTCGTACTATAAAGCAACACCAGGCTATTGGCAAAGGACCTCGTAATTCTGAACCGGGGCCAAACAAAGAGGACAACACCTGAGTTAGCGTTCACACCACACCAACGAGAAAATTTGAGACTCGACAGATTTAACTGACATCAACCCCTCTACACGGTTGGTTTTTAGTAGCACACACAGACCACAAGTTCTTGACCTGACCACCAGATTACAATGGACATTGGACAAATTTCAGAAGCGTGTGGTATATAATATTGTTTTGGGAAGCAAACGAAAAAACTAGTGTCTCTAAAAACCAGCTATGCGGAGGGGCTGATGGGCGTTAAGTCTGTCAAAGTTCGAAGTCCTCCCGTTGTGTAGTGAGGAAGTTTAAAGAAGGGTGCCAGCTCGGGTGTCTTCTTCGTCACTTGACGTGGTTCAAAATTAGGTGGTCCGTCATCAATAGCTCACGGGTTGCTTCAGAGCGCGAGGTAAATTAAAATCAAATCAAGCAACCGTAAGCAGGATCCAATCGAAACAATTTGCTGCTTAGTATTTCAATTTTTTTACCAAAAAAAAAACTTTTACTAAAGTGAAAAGTTTAAAATTTTAAACAGCTTTTACTTGAAATTTTTTTAAATGCTTAATGGTTATACACAGATTATACTTTATAGTATAGTTATGCTTATTATACTTTACAGTACAGTTTAATATTGTGGTAATAATTACTATTATACTTTAAACATAGTTGTATAGAGTAAATTATACTTTTTATACATAATTTATTGGAAGCATTCAAATACATCATTATCCCAGATTCACTTTTGATTAAATATGAAATATAAATCAAAAATACAAAATACTTTGTGATATCATCTTTTTTTGTTTTACATCCCGTAAGATATTAAAAAAGCATATTTTGAGGGGGGAATTTTTTCAAATGTCAACTGTTAACTGACGATTTACTTCAAGGCCTTATAGACATCACCATGCAATGGATTCCATTGCCCTATGACATTGATGGGAATGAAAATACCGATTGCTTGGAATAGAAGGGACATCTAACAAGAGTTTCTTTTTATAGTGCCAAAAGAATCATAAAAAGTACTACAGAGAACACTTCTGGTCACAAAATTCAACCAAAACAATAATAAAAAAGTGTGGTTAAGCAAACTTCTTGATATTCCAAAATGGCCACGAGATGATGGCCGATTTTCGAATTGCCACTGGCCACGACTGCCTATCCAAGCATTTAAATATGATCGGCTTTGCCCAGAGTCCCCTGTATCAGGTGTGCGACTCCAATAAAGAAAACGGACATCATTCATTTGGCACGCTGTCATGCACTCAGCTCTGGATCCATGTGGAGCAGATGTTGGGAGGCTAAACAGAAAATGTGTGATTTATAGACGATACCAGAGGTTCTCAAACTTTTTTGTCTCATAGACCCCCTTGCCACGTTTTTCAGTTTAGGGTAGACTCCTGCGAAACTAATATTGAATTTTTGCAAACTTATAAACTTAAATGTCTTTTTGGCAGCTAGACTACTAATTAAAAGAATTAAATTTCAAACTAATGAAGTATAATGCTTAAAATTTAAAAAGCACATGTTAATTAATTAAATTAAAAAGTAACATATAAAATAACTGTTAAATAAAATAAACAAACTACAAACAAATGATTTTAATGGGAGGAATGAATCTGGCGCTACAATAACAAATTTTCAACATATGGTATCAATCTTGTCAGATTTAACCTTAAATTTCCTCTGTTAGTAGTGTCCAGTTTTTTTCCCTTTTTCTTTTGTGTTTTGGAGATTGGCAACCGCGCTGAAACTCCTTCTCACTGGGAAAAGCAATTAAAAACATCCTCATGATATTCCATAATTCGAGAAAAATAACAGGTTGACCTTTTTAAAGCAAAAATTGCTGACATCCATTTCTAAACTTTGAGATCTTCATTAGTGCATATTACGATCAGTTCCTATTGTCTTGTGACATTTTTTTCAATGTGACCTTATAAATTCAATGCCTATATTGTGGCCATACTATATTCAAAGCATTCTCAAACCTGGTTTCAAAATCTTAATAAAAGGCAGCTAAATGTTGAAAGTAGGATAAAACGTCCTGACAGATTGTCTGTGGCAAACTGAGAAAATTCGGAACCTCCAGTATTATACTTCTTTAGTTTAACTCTGGAAAGAAACGCTGAAATGGTTCTTGTTTTAAAAATTCTTATGCTGTCGCCTTTTAAGTTTAAATTGACTTCACTATATAAATTTAGTAAATAAATCTGTTAAATATAAGTAAAATTTGGTTTCCACTTTTTTTTTTATTCAATTTTCTTTTAAAATTGAAGTCATGATCTAATTTAACTAAAACCACTATCATAGACCTCCACTTACACCTCATGAACCCCCAAATTATTTTTTTTTGCGGACTTAGACCCCTTGCAACGCTGAGGGTCTATATAGACTACTTTGGGAATCATTGGACTATACTGTGGACTTGTGTCTCCTTTCTTTGTTTTTGTTTCGTGTTTATTTGTCAATATTCTCTGTTTCTTATTTTGTTTGCAGTTGCCTTGTAATCCACCATAGGAAATTAAAAAAATATTTTGAAGGAGAAAAATTATTCAGCACTAATTTGTGGCCTGCTTTGCAAAGATACGATCAACAGTAAATTCGGCAGACAATTCGAATCTTGAGAAACTATGACCTCAAAGATTCTCAATCCCTCCAAAGAAAGCACGTTAAGTTCCACGACAAAAGAGAGAGGCTTAAGTAGGATCATAACGACGAGCAATAATTACGTGCGAATGAAGCCCCGGAGGGCTAATGAGAGTCACATAAAAACAAACTGATTTCCTTCCCAGTTCACAAAGGTCAATTGAGAGACAGAAGTTTCTCGAGAGTACGTTGTTAGCTCCTTGCTATGCTAATTCAAAGGAAGATGTCATTTTGTGTCGACTTTAATAATCAGTGATACATTTCTTCCTTCTCTTTAATTAAAAAGATCTTAGGAAATATTCTTCAAAACTATTTTAAGAGCTTTAAATACTTTGCATATGAAGAGCTTTTATACTAAGTTATAATCGCGTGATTCGAGTTAAGCAAAGAAATATGAAATCTGTAATGTCTGATGTTGAAAGCTTTTGTCTACGTGGGCTTCTGACAGCTTTAATAACTGCTTTCACCAGTAATAACTTTAAGTTTCAAAATATATCTCAACCTCACATATAAAACATTTATCTTTTCTTTTTCTAAAAAATTCTTTTTTCATTGAAGAAAAAACTCGAAAGAAAAAATCAAATATGAAATACAGGGAGAAAAAACACTTATGATCTATTTAAAACTGTTGAACTTAAAAAAATTAGAAAAACTTCGAAAAATTGGATTCGAAACAAACAATCTTATTAGACTTTTACAAATCCTTTACTAAATTTACTCGATCAAAAAGATGTAACTGAAATTACTTTATAAAGTGCATAATATGTAGTAATATAGCATAGCGCTCGCCAATCTTTAGAGTTTCTTTGACCACTAAACGTATAATTTTATACAGGGTGTTGCCTAATTCGATTGACAAATTCATAGGAGTGATGTAAGCAATATGAGGATGACAAATCACCATAGAACATGGGGTCGCAAACCACGTTTAGTCGGAGTAATTCATAAAAACAGTTATTAAGGGTGTGATGTCGAATGGAATGAAGAGGAGCAAAAAGAGGTTAAACGTAAAGCATGTTTACAATACGAACAATGAATGCCTCTCAGTTCGAATTCAATGCTTACCTATGACAACTTGCTCACCGCTTTTATTCTCCCCAGACGAGTGGGAAATTTGCATACGTGCAGGTCTCTCCTACCCCACGACGTTCTAAATTCCCGCATTTCACTCCCCTCGTCTGGCTCATCGCCTTCTTGACGGCTACTATAATCGCGATTTTCACCGACTAAACAAGGTTTGCAACCCTATGTTCAGCTGTGAATTATCGTCTCCATGCTGCTTACTATCCCCCATCTGAATTTGTCGGCCGAATTCGGCAACACACTGTATTTGGTGGACCCCTTATATGACTGATTACTATTATTATAATGTCACTTGTTTACCTCTCTTTATTTACATCTCTATATAACTAAAAAGCATTTTAATGAAAAGATAGAACAAACCGACAACGATCTGAGGTGTTATACAGTCAATGTACCCTTGTTGCCAACTCGCAAGATACAAATGTTGCAGCAGCTAAAAAGTGTCTTAACTTAGAAGGAATTTTGCTTAAAGTCGTAGCTAAAATTTTTTTTAAAGATGTTTAATCTATATTGTATAATGTGTTTTGCTACTCCTCATTTTTTAAATTGAATCTTTATAAAAATATAAGTATATAACTTCCCAATTTTTCAGTGGACCATCAAAACTTTTTCCTGGACCACCGATCTAGTAACAACCTTGCTTACTTTTGTTAAAGCATTAACGGAACATTTCCCCTTTCCACACGTTTGTTGTTTTCCATTCATTAATTTTTAATTAATGCTGTTTAAATAATTGAGTTATAAATATTTAAGGGCTGACATGCCTAAGCTCAAAAATCCATATAAAAGCATAACTCATTGTGTGCATCCATTAGGCACTGAAACTAATTGCTTTGTTAAAATGTTCTGCTGGCGTCTACAAATTGCAGATATAAAAGTATCAATTTTGAGAATTTTTTAAACATTTTTTTCGAGGGCAATACAAGTAAAAGAGATAACGTACGATTTATAAACAATCTCTGCTTCAAAGGTTTCCACAAAATTTTTCCTTGCAACCTATGTGTATATATGTAAAACAGTTTAAATGTTCAAAATTTCTCAAAAAGCAGACCATTTAATTTTTTAAAGAAAAGTTTTAAATTTATGTAAAGGGATTTTAAAAGGTTACTTCTACAATATTTAAGAGCACACATGAAATTTTTTTTGACTATGTATAACAAAAGCTGTTTGGGGTTTAGTGATAACATGATAAAAATTCGAAATAGATTTTTTATGAATGCTTATTGAAAATTCCTTAAAATTCTAAAATGACCTATTTCTTTTTTTAAAAAAATAAGTATTGTTTTGATTTAAAATTCATTATTTTGTGAGATAAATCAGATTAAAGTTTTTATTCGTCACAGCGGTGAAAACGTAATAAAAATAACTAGAATTTTTTAACTTAGAGCTGTCAAATTTTTTAAGATAGTAAAAAATTATATAAAAAACAAGTAATATATAAAAAAATTAAGTCAATTTCTACTTAAGTCAAAAAAGAAAGTTTTTATTTTAGTTACTTTTTATTAAATAGTACTATTTAACATATAAATATGTATATACATATGACAGAATCGCAATATTAAATGGCAAAATAGAAAGCGATTTTCCTTGGAATTTTTCATTTTCCTTTCTAGATATGGTGTTGGATTATTATTTTTTGTTTGTGTTACTATTTATTCAATTATTAAATTTAATTATTCCAATAAAATAGTATAGTAAAAAGAAATCACATCCTCAGAAATTAGGCCATCCCAGGTGGGAATAGAAACAACGATTTTTAGATTAGAAGTACAACGCGCTATCCATTTCACTACGGGTACACAATGAGCGATTTTCCTCTTTTATATATGGTATTTGACTATTATTTTTGTTTGTTACTATTTATTCATTAATTGAATTGAATTAATGAATTAATATTTGAAAAAATTGTATTAAAATCAAGTGTCATCCACTACAAGTTTTAAAAAAATGTATTTCACAACTTGAGTGGATGAATAAAAAGTATTTTATCAACTATTGAAAATGTGTACTATATATATATACTTATATATATAAATAAATAAATATAGAGAAGAGTGTGAACTAGTAGTAGGAATTAAATGAATTAGGCTAAAAAAATTTGATTTCATTTTTGAATGATTTTTGTCCATTAAATCGTACTGTGTACCATTAAAGGAAATTATAATTGATAATCTTAATAAAATAGCTTCAAGTATAAATTTTACAGAGAAATAAAAGTTCAGAAACATCAGAATTAGAAGAAAATACACGGTAAGCCTTATTCCAGGAAATAATCGAGAATTGACTCGTTTGAACTCAATTCATTTTTCAAACAATATTGCAAATAGTGAATTGTCAGTTGAAACCAATCATTGACAAATAGTTTGTCTTGGAACAAATAGTTTGTTTTTGTTCTATTTCCAGAAAAAAAGTTCAAGAAAAAAGAAAATATGTTAAAAGTCGCTTATCCCTTTTCGAATCATTATTGTGGATGATTTCTGAAAACCTTAGTTGTGATCTGTCAACTACCAATAACATTTTATACACTTCTATACGTTACACACACACACAAGCTCCTATTCAAATTTACAATTTATAGATATATATTATCATACTATACAACAATCGGAATAACATTAAAATTTTGAAATGGAATCAATGAATTTTTACAGTGCAACAAATGCAAGTAAACGAAAAATAGAAAACTTATTCCATTCATATAAATCTGGCTTAAAACACATTTTCTAATTTACAACTGATATATTTTTAGTCATAAATTGTGCTGAGGTATCAAAGAATGATTTATAATTATGTAACAAACATTTATAAACTTTATAATACAATCGATGTAAATTACGTTTAAAATATGTGCAGTAAAATATACGAATATGTTTTTTCTAACGACGTTCTCGTATTTGTTGCAAACTCATAAAAAAAGCAGTTGTTTTAATTTCTTTTACTGAAAATGCAAGAAAATATTAATGTTAATTCACAATATATTAATTTAATACTAAAAATATTAATCCAAATTATCCAAAACAGAAAATTTGTGTATTATAATTTAGAAGTGGATTTATTCATATTTTATTATATCTGAGTAGAGAAATTTTAACAAAAAAAGGGATTAATTTAATGGATTATTATAATTTTTATTTTAATGGATTTCGTAACGTTGAAAATAATGTAAATCGTTCCAAAGTTTTAGTTCACACCCGTTATAGAAGTTCTTGCTATATATAGGTAAAATATTATAACGGTAGAAGCATTTTAATAAAAGGAGAATGTTTTGAAAGTCTATCATTCTTTCTCCATTTATTTGCCAAAAAATTACATTTTACTAATTGTTATTTCTTGTAATAATATTCTAGAAACAATTTTTTTTATCGGTATATTTTAATTCAACTAATTCTGTAAATATATGTTAACAAATCCATTTACAAGATTTTTCACAATTATGGTTCCGAAAGAAGTCAGTCACCTTAAATACATTTTCTTAATAAATAAAAAAATAGAATAATTTTAATCTTTCATTTTTTTTCAATTTTTTAAAAAAGTTGTATCATTCTATCAACTTTTTTTTATTTTCCTTATTTGTTTATTTTTGTTCCACTAACTTATATGCAAAACTATTTTTAAAGATTATTCATAAAATAAATAAGCAGTTCCTAAAAGGAAAATTTTTTTTAAAAAACATGTATGTTTTTCTAGGTAAGCTTGTTTACTGTGGCTTTTTTTAAACATATATAGTCACAATATGGCAGCAAGTTGGCCTCACCTCGCCATAAGCAATCCGAAAACAATAGATGAACAAATATTAAAACGCATAATTACATATTATTTAATTATTTTTCAATTGAAAAAAGCACTTACTTCTCCGATTGCGGGCTTTCCATTTTTTAATAATTTCCATTGCGCAACAAAGATGCGGAACACTTTAAGTCGAAATTGAAATGTGTAATGTTCTTTTTACGGTCGCTTGTCTCCCACTGAGAGAAAAGCTTTGTTTGTGATGGATGTGCCTAAAGTGAGGGAGTAGAGCTTGTTGAATTAAGTATCGCTAGTTTCGTAAAGGGACTGTATACATGTAAAAATTAAATTCGTGTCAGCAGAACGCCATTCATTCGGATGTTCGGTTACTAAAAAAAATTCTGCTGAAATTGCTTACGCTTTGTGTTAATTTTTCCTTTTTCACTTATAATTTATTTATCATTTATTTTTAGTGCATAACAAATCAAATATATTTTATGTAAAATGCGGAATTTTTAACAAAAATAAAAAAAGTTGAAAAACTACATTTCTTCAAAAAAGGATGCTTATAGCAATTATTAAAAGTGATAGTTTAATTTCCCAGCAGAGTTTGTAAAATTGGATTAAGTATTTTTCGTAATTTTTGCTATCCCCCCCAGAATTCAGAGAATCAGGCAAAATTTTATACCATTATGTTCACATATAAAATATATTGATTGTTATAATTATCTCACATAATATATAATAATAACGTAAGCTTATTACTGTTTATTAACGTCGCACTGTAAAGCAACGCAGGGCTATTGGCGACAGACCTCGTAATTTTAAGCCATGATCCAGTGACGAGAACGACACCTGAACTGGTACCCCAATCTCCGAACTTCCCAATTAACGAAAGGAGTTTCAGCCCCAACAAATTTAATGCGCATCCTCGCCTCCAGTGCATCAGGAGTCGAACCCGCGATTCGACAACGCTGGCAATGAGTTCGTGACCATGACTACTAAGCTGCTACGAATACAAAAAAGAACAAAAAGATTTGACATAATATCCATTAACAAATATTCAAAAATAATTCAAAATTTTCTATTTTTCAGTTAAAAAAAATATCAACAATTTTTCAATATAGAAGTACTTTTACTTAGTTCTGTTAAATGGTCATTCTAGTAAGTGAGGGAATATTATCCTCACATGTTCAGCTACTCGAGGGCTTTTAGTGACGGATCTCGGGATTTTGAACCAATGGTAAAGCCACACCACACCAACAGGAGGACGTGTGAGCCCACGACAGATTTAACGTGCATCGAACCCCTACACGGCGGGTCTTCAGTGGTACTAGACTCGAACTCATGACTCGCCGACCACGTGTCCGTCTCCTTGACCACTAGGCTACCACGGCCACTAAATGTGTGTGGTCACTCAAAAGTACGTACTTAGTGAATACGCACTGAGTGAAACATTATTTCTACAGAAAAATAAGTAATTTGATCCGATAAAATTTTGCTATAACAAAAATATTTGTTTGTTTACCTAAAATTAATGATAAATAATCGTGTGAAATCTAAAAGTATGAAGTTTACTGCATAACGTTTCTTAAATCTACCAAAAAATGTTATTTTTTAACTAAGTCAGCTCGTCAATCGGTCAAGCTTTTTTGTTGCTTTTTTTCTCTCTCTTTTTTTTCGTACACTATTCGATAACACACATCATTTTCTAATTTTCTCGTCGTTTTAAAGTTCCTTTTTTCATTTGGATCATTTTCTTCAATCAATTCACCATGATTATTCAGTGTGAAATTTTTTTTCCTGTTAGCACACGTTTTTTTTCAACTTTCCTTTTTTCTCCTTAAATCCATTTATCTTCTGTGCTGATGAGACATTCTTCTTGAAGAGGATAAAATTCGAAATCATGTCGACAAGTTTCACAACGTCTTCTGATACTGTATCCATTTGAAGATCAACATCAAAAATTCTCAACACAATGAAGCAAAACATGCGGTTTTCGCATTATTTTCATTCAATGTATCCATGATATTCTTAATAGCATTTCAGGTATTGTAATTTTGAATAATCATAATAGTTTATTTGGGTAGTATTATTTTAGTGGACATATTTTCGGGGGAATTATTTGGCACGAAATATTATGAAACCGTGTACTAGTGGATAAATCAATCAGTGTTAACAAAATTTATTACTCAGTTTTTTCTAAATAAGCCAGTAACAGCCTCCGGACAGGAGTGATCACTTTTATCTAGTGGTATGTTACGTGCTTACGAATCCATAGGTCGCGGATTCTAATACAGCACATTGGTGACCTTGGCTGAAAAGAAAAACGCAAACTTTCTGATGTGTCGTGGCGCCATCTACTCGCAAGAAGAACAAGAAATGTCGTCGGACCCACTCGACGAAGCAAGCGAAGTCGCCAGACTAACTTGACGCAATATTAACAACTCCCACGCTCGGAATAACAACAAATATCTCGTTCGTTCACCTATCCATCGACTCACTGGTGGGGGAGTACTGTGGCGGTATCTAAATAAGCCAGTAACAGCCTCCGGACAGGAGTGATCAATTTTGTCTAGTGATATGTTACGTGCTTACAAATCCATAGGTCACGGGTTCTAATCCAGCAGACTGTACTATGCCAAGTGGTCAAGGTAGCGGACTCGTGGCTGGCTTGTCATGAGTTCGAGCCCAGCACCACTCAATACTCGCCGGGTAGGAGAGCGATGTGCGTCAAATCTGTCAAGAGCTCAAACGTCCTCCCGTTGGTGTGATAGCTAGAAAAGAAGGAGGGGTGCCAGCCTCGTCACTTGACCGTGGTCCAAAATTACGAGGTCCGTCACCAAAAGCCCTCTTAGCTGAACAGTGCGACGAAAATATTCCCTCATTCGCTAACTCATTGACCGTACCGTAGTGGTGTCAGTGATGAATGAATCCGATTATATATAAGTGAGGTATTCCTATATATATTTTTAATATATTTAACAGTAATTCTTAACGAAATAATTGCCTATGAAAATATGCAGTATAATCCTAAAATTATGCTATTTTCTGCTAATTGTTTCAAGTTTGAATCCTGGCATATGTATTTATACGTCTGAAAATTGAATTTGAAGAAATGTTTTTCAACCTTTGATTGAATTTTTTTCATGTTATTCAACGGCATGCTTTGCTACATATATTTTGCTCCTTGTTTTAAAGATGGAAAAAAATAAGGAATTTTTTACTTAAATCCCAATTTTTTTGTTGTACTAACATTTATTTTTAAAAATTTAAAACTATGAAATCAGCAATTAAAATTGTATTTATTCTATACATTAGAAGAAAACAAATCTGCAAAACTTAAAGGATATATAATTCTGTTGTTTATAATAATTTATTGATCGATGAAAAGTAAAATAATATCTTAATTTTTAATTAAAAAAGTGACGTATATAGATCTCTTTCATGGGGAGGGATTACATTCTAAAAAACACAGAGATGAAAGCGTCGAGAGGAAATCTCTATGGTAAAAATTAAAAATCTGCTGCTGTATGGGGGTTGCCCCTCCCTCTTCCCAGCTACTGATAAAATGTCGGGGGGAAAAGAATTCAAATCTAATATAGAGATCAAAATATAAATAGTTTAGCACAGGGAGGGGGGGGGGGCGAACTCAAATGACCTTTCAGGTCCCTTCGGGAAAACGTTATACTCCCCGACCGCATATAAAAATATATATCTGTATATTAGATTTGGACACATTACAAACATTTATTGGAATGAAAATTTAAAACGGAATGAAAAAATTATTATAATTGTTTTAATTACTTTTCATGTATACAAACATAGATAATCTAAAAATAATAATGCAATTATCAAAAATATGCCTAGTTCTTGCAATAAGCAGCTCGATAAAGTTACAGAATTTAAGCATGATGCTGCCATGTGATACACGCTTTTAAGTATTATATAAGCAGAAGCAAAATAGAAAAAGTTTTGAGATATATTTGTTACAAAACACTACACTAAAGGCAAAATATTGCACAAAATAATCGTATTTTGTAAAGTTGTAATGAAATTCGCAGGCCGCAAAACTATTCAAGGTGGGCCGTGGGTTTGCCACCCTTGGTTTAGTCGGGGTCTTAAGATGGAACAGCAAGATTCAACATGTTTTAAAGAGCCAAAATTCTCTTTTCACTTCTTATTAGGGGACAAAAAATATGAATTTCTTCATCGGTCAATACAAAAGATACATTATTTTGATCTCTATATTAGATTTGAATTCTTCCCCCCCCCGACTTTTTATCAATAGCTGGGAAGAGGGAGGGGCAACCCCCCATACAGCAGCAGATTTTTAATTTTTACCATAGAGATTACCCCTCGACGCTTTCATCTTTGTGTTTTTTAGAATGTAATCCCTCCTCATGAGAGAGATCTATATACGTCATTTTTTTAATTAAAAATTAAGATATTATTTTACTTTTCATCAATCAATAAATTATTATAAACAACAGAATTATCCTTTAAGTTTTGCAGATTTGTTTTCTTCTAATGTATAGAATAAATACAATTTTAATTGCTGATTTCATAGTTTTAAATTTTTAAAAATAAATGTTAATACAACAAAAAATTTGGGATTTAAGTAAAAAAATTCCTTATTTTTTTAAAAAAATAAGCAAAAGAAAAGCGGCAAGAATTTGAATTGAAATAAATAACATAAAAGACCATAATGTGTGAATTATTTTTAAAAACAAGAACCAGAAAAAAGCAGAGTAACAAAAATTAGAATGGTTCATTGAAGTCTTTCTCTCTCTCACTTTAAACTCTTTATATATATATTGAAGTATTATAGTTGAAAATGTTTGTAATAAATCTTACCTCTTTTGCGCAAATGCAAATAATGGTACGAAAAATTATTCCTGTACATACAAGAGTAAGTATAAACCGATGGAGACATTCATTTCCTCGCAAATTAAGAACCTTGGAATGAATGATGCTTTTGTTTTTAAACTCATAACAATTCCATATTAAGCAAGACGGTTTGTGTGGTTGATGTCTGATTATACTAGATGACAAAAAGTAGCATTCCTTTCTTTGAAGAGTTCATATGTTTGGATTAAATTCTTTTCGAGTTCATAATAGTTGTTCGATTAAATATTCCCTATATATACTATAATAATACCAAAATTTCGCATTATTTTGATTTTTAATGGATATTTTTAATGACAAAATCATTAAAAAAAATTCTTTTTCATTTTTTACCCTTAGACATTAAAAACCTCTTTAATCATTAACTGTTATAAGTAGAGCCGACATAGTTCAAAAGCTATGCAATAGTTCTATGCATTAGAGTGGATCGAAAAATTTTCCCCAGAATTTTAAAGCCTACTTATGTGGAAAAGAAGTTCTCTGGTATATAAATGAAGGTAAAAATAAAATTCATTCTTATGTTAAGTGCTGCCATGAAGGGAACAAACTTTAGGTGTGTGAGGTTTTTTTATGATAAAAAGACAAAGTAATTTTTGTCAACGTGAAACAGCATTTTAGTACTTTTAGCACTTATAATTATGAAAGGACACGTCTTAGATAATGACAGTCAATTTAACAGCTTCTTTAGTATTAAATTTTTTAAAAAAACTTACTTTCTGAATTCCAGTGCACGATATAAAGCGGAAGGAGCAAGCAGGCTTGGATCGGAATGATTCGACAGTGCAAGGACAAAGAGCTTGGGAAATGAAATGCTGCTATGTACATTGTACTCCTCCTCCATTCAAGCCTTTGCACTCTTTTAGTATGATAACTTCACCTCAAATGATTATATTTAAAACTTCTCTACCTTGTCTTACTTTCTTCCAATGGGTTATTTTAAATTTCCTTTCAATAACCACACACAGTTATTTAAGAAGTGACGAGAAACGGACAAAAAATAATATTCTGTTTAATCCTTTCTATTAAAGAAATTCATCCTTTCTCTCGTCAGTCCGTCGAGATGCGGTATCCGGACGAAAGATGGGATTGACTTAAATGGAGATGTGACGTCATTTTCTCTCCACTCTCCTTCGAAAGTGAAACTAAGTCAACTGGGAGAGTGGTTTCCCACTCACCCCTCCACCAGCGTTGCTGCGCTACACTCAGTGTGGACTACTATTTATTTTTATGTAACTTCAACAAATTATTCTTTTTCGAACTGATTCTGGTGAGTGGAAAAATAGCCTTCTCTAAGGTTCCATGTAAATGTTTAACCGTTACCATACAAGCACACGTTCACACACATTATACTATTCTTTACTCAGTACTAACTTGTAAATAATCCTTACTTTTTGTTATTTATATCGTGAAAGAATAATTTTATTTTTGAGTCTTTAATCATCGAACCATAATTTATTCTTTTTCCCTTTCCCCCGAAAATTCAACCTCTTTGGCTATATAAAAGTTTTAAATTATTTTTTCAGTTATTTTTCTCCCATTTCAACGTCATAGAAAATCTTTTCTGCATAGGTATAAGTTTCCGTTACTAATATTTTTTTTCCTCCATGAAACCGCGATCCACCTTACTGTACATGCCATCATTAGTTACTACTAGAATACTAGGTTTTCCATTCCTGTGATTGGTCATCCAGTTAATAAATGGGGACGTTTTTGACCCACGATGGAAAGAGAAAAGGTCAGTTTGTGACAATAATAACAGAAATAATAAATGTGACTTATCTACGATGATTATGCCTATTAATTGAGAAATGGGATCTTATTTCATTTTGTTTCCATTAAAGTCTTATTAGAACTTCATTCAGACTATGCCATTTTAACTACTATCAGACAACTGCAATGATGACTAAACGGATAAAACTTAAATAGGATGGGAGAAAAGTACAGTAAACAGAGCCAAATAGAGTTTAAGATGTTATACTTTGAAAAACCAATATTTAAATTAATGTACAATTTAGAACGTTGCTGCTGAAATTATTTATTAAAATGAAATTAGTTTTTTTCTTTCTGATAAGCATTTTTTATACAAGTTTTACATGTAAACCTTTCGCTTAGGTGAGTAGAGAAAAACGACAAATATTTTCCATCAACTGACGCATTTTTTCCCCTTGTTTTCATTTTACTTTAAAACATAAATAAACTTGCTTTTGTTTAAAAAAGTAATGTGTATTTGTTTCAGGAAACTCGTTTTTTCCTCCATTTTAATAACGGAGTTATTTTCATCTAAAACATTGAGATTTTCATCAACAATTATTTTATTTAAAAGAATATTCATTGCGTCGAAATTTATTGAAGAAAATACTGAAGATCGTTGACATTATGATCAGATCAAGAATGAGAAAAAAACCATGCAGCTCAAAAACCTACAAAAAAAAAAAAATTATTTTACATTTGTTATTTAACTCTAAGCAAATACAATTCAGCACCATTTAATAATAATTACCTGTTTCAGAATATTCTTTTGCCCCATTTCTAAGTACTGAATTTTGCTGTTTAGAAGTTTCATCCTGTGTTGTAAATCTTTTATGTAAGCTTCTTGTTGTTTATCCTAGAAGAGAAGACACACACAGATATATATATAAGCATTTTATTAGTCTAATTAATCGCTAAATACGAATTACAACAGAAGAGGGGGGAAATGAAGTTAATTCTAATGAAATCGATCCTTATACGAAGAGTATGAGTTTTTTCTTTGATTCATTTTTACTGAGGTGCATCTAATTTCAATAATTTAAGCTGTCTTTTCACGTACATATATTTGCCATATTATGCTCTCAATTTGGCATGAAATAGTATTCACCACCCTCAAAACCGCCAACACTCGGCGTGACATTTACTCGAAAGGTGCAGTTTGAGTTTCTTGTATGAATCCGGATTTCCAGGTAGAACCACACATGATCGATTGGATTCATGTCAGATGAATTCGGAAGTCAAGGCATGACTGGAAATTCACCAGAATGTTTCTGGAACCAGTCCTCAGCGATTCGATCCTTATGTTGTGGTGCATTATTTTGTTGATAATTCACCCAACGGAAATAGTGTTTCTATGAAGAAATATATTTGATGTACAAGGACATTCACATAGTGCATAAGCGTCAAGGGTTGTTCTATGGGGAGGATAGATTCTAATGTTCCCTTTGAAAACACCGCCCACACAATATACCACCACCGCATTATATCCGTGCAATTAAGCACCTGAATGCTATTATTTTAGACAGAAAACGGTACTTTCTCCCCCGTCTAGAGTAACAAACCAAATAGTAGTTCAAATTGACCAGAAATAATGGTTCGGTGAACCAGACGATTTTTTTCTGTTCTTCTATGGCCCATGACCGGAAATGTTGGTGTTGGCACGCCATCAGCGCAAGGGCACAATTTGAGTACCGGCTGCGTAATCCCATGCGCTGCAGTGTATGGTGCACTGTTTGTTAGATACACTGGTGTCCAAAAGTTAAGCATAAATCGTAAAATGTGAAAAACATGGAGTAAATATTCGTAAAATTATTCCAAATTTCTTGCGGATATTAATTGGGTGAAGAAGAAACATTGGGTTTATGCAAAACTTTTCAGTCGACTACGTCCTGCGCGAAACACCGGCGCATGTCGGAACGCGGAGAAACCGATTCACGCAGCATAGGCAGTTCAGACATGTTTCGTGCAACTGCTGTGCGAAGGAACGTTGTTAACCATCAAACAAGGTGAATGATGGCACAAAGACGCCAATTGGACATGTTTACGAAAGGAAGAATCGTTGGAATGTTGGAATCCTCACGATCACAAACCGAAGTGTCTCGAATTCTGAATGTGGACCAGTCTGTGATCTCAAGACTGGCAGAGGTTTCAAAGAACGGGAGATGTTACCCGACGTCCAGTATCGGTTCGACCAAGAGTCACACCCCCTCGCCAAGACCGATATCAGGTAATAAGTGCGCGATGTCAGAGGGGCAGTACTGCCAGAGCACTGGGTTCGGCGCTCACAGTCGCCACAGGAATACGAATTTCGAGCCAAATTGTTTACAGGAGACTCAATCATGCTGGCCTGTATGCCAGAAGACCAGCATTTTGCATTCCCCTCACGTCTGCGCATAAACGCGCTAGTTTGAACTGGAGTTTGAAACATCAAATTGGAGTGTGGGAGAGTGGACCAATGTGATGTTCAGTGACGAGTCCCGGTTTAGTCTGAGTAGTGATTCTCGGCGGGTAACGATATGGAGAGAATGTGGAACCCGTTTTTAACCAAGAAACATAACGGATAGACATCATTTTACATCAAGGGGAGTAATGGTATGGACAGGCATCATGATGGACGGCCGCACAGACCTCCATTCTTTGACATGGGATCTGTGACTGCTCAGAGATACAGAGACGAAGTTCTTGAGCCTTATGTTCGCTTGTTTCGAGGTGCTGTCGGTCCTGACTTCATATTCATGGATGATAATGCGCCATGTCACCGAGCGGTGCTGATTGATGACTTCCTTGAAACGGAAAACATCCAGCGCATGTCGTGACCTGCGAACTCCACTGATTTAAATTCTATCGAGCATGTATGGGATATGCTCGGGAGACAAATTGCAGCCCTTTCGCACCCACCAAGCTCCGTTACAGAACTGAAGAGAGCTCTCCAAGAAGCTTGGAACCGTTTGAGCCCACAACTCATTCATAATCTCATAGCAAGTATGGTAAATCGCTGTGCAGCGTGCCTGGCTGTCAGAGGTGACCACGCGCCTTATTAAACTGCAGCATCAGTATTTTATTTAATGTTTTCTTTCATTTTTTCTTTAAAGTGTGAATCTTTGCTATGCTCAGTTTTCTTTCAAACTGCTACTTTGGATAATAAAATTAATTATTATCATTCTTTTGATTTGCTTCCTTATTTTATAACCATTTTACACTCGCATATCACGTTTCCCACCATTCTGATTTACAATTCCTTCTTTATTCCCATAATTATCAATTATGCTTAACTTTTGGACACCAGTGTATATTTACCTAGGGGGGGGGGGCAAAAAGTCCGTATAATCAATTGCCAAGTTACCAACGTGGTCGCCAAAAATGATGAGAGGTAATACATGAGATAGATACTTCATTTTTTAAGGTAATTGAAATTATTTCCATTTTCAAACACAAAATTTTTGCAGTGATTTTCAGTTTCAAAGCTTTAAAATACTATTTTTGATGATTTCAATCCCGCCATCTTGAATTTCATGCTTTAAAATGCTTTTTTTTAATGATTTCCCTCCCTCCATCTTGGAATTTCGCTTCTGCGTTGCGTGTTGTGGTAGGGTTGCTACTCCAAAACACAACACGTAAAAACCCGCCAAATTGGCAATTTTTCAAAATTTGACAGATCAGTGGCCGATTTGACAATTCTTCACCCTTTGCAAAGTTATCCATTACAAATTAAACCATGACGTGTTAAAAATATTTCATTTTTGTTTAAATATCTTCAGCTAGCCATGAGTAACCTTTACTGCAATAAGGAAACCGAATACCCGTTGAGGGAAAGTTTGTCTAGTGTCTGATATGCTTTAAGAAAATTTTAAAAGTGCTATGGGAATTGTCTTCTGCAAATCTTTTCAAGTTCCTTTGTGCCTGTGTGTTAATCCACAAAAGTAGAATCTTGCATTCAAAACTACATCCTTTTAAATTCCCTTCTGCCTGTGTGATGAAAGGAAGCTGCTTCATAAGAAAAAAAGAAGAGTCTCATATTCCAATAGTGTGATCGACATACATCCCAAACCACAAATTTCTTTAAAGAAAAATTTTTAAAATTAATTTATGGTTACGTTTAGTGTGCCTACATCTCAAGATTAAAAAAAAACGTTAGTATCAGCAAATTCAGGGGTGTGGCAACTTCATTGCATCTTCAAACTTTGCGAAGGCCTTGAGAAATCATAAGTGTATGCAGAAAAAAATTGAAACGCTAATTATATATATATATAAATAGTTTAGTGCTGCTTTAGAGACAATATAATTTTTCGTAATCATCACGTGTGCTAAATTCAAAACTCATTCTATTTTTAAAGTGCTGTTAGTTGTGTGTTTTTAAATATATTACAATATACAGAGGGAATTCACCAACAGATCGACAAACTTATAGGATGTGTAAGGGAGTACACATATGAGTCGGCATCGCATAGGAATGCAGGATCGCAAACGTTGGATCTACGAGCTATGGTAGAAAGAAGCAGAGAAAAAGAGCAAAAACAGCAGTTCATTAAAAGGGACAGAAAACATTTTATTGAAAAGTTGTCCTACAACAGGTGTTCGAAGTTACAACTAGAAGTCATCTGGCAGGTTTGACAGCGGCGCTACGTGGAATTTCTTACATTTTGGAAGATCCCTTGCATGTCATGTATCCTCCCATCAGCTACAGATATTCGAGCGATGAGATCTTCAACTGATTGAATGAGCATCTCATACACCAAACTCTTCATGTGATCCCAGAAGTCAATGCAGGATAGGTTAATGAACCACATTACGATCTACCCACCGCTGCCCAAAGTTTACGTTGAGGTTTTCCCGTAATGAATTCCGTAATGAGGAGGACCCCCGTGATGCTGGTACCACATGGAGCGGCGCAAGGACGGAGGAACATGTTCTGTGTCACGAAGTTCGGGCAGGACTTACTGCAAGATCAGATATACCCTACTGTACAAAGGACTGGGCAGAAGGTACGGTCCAATGAGGTTGTCACCAAGAATCCCTGCCCAAACATTGACCAAGAAACACTGTTGAGCAGTATGCGGCTGCGTACGATGAGGGCTCTTCTAAGTCCACATATGAGAGTTATGCTGATTAATGTGTTGCTGTTCTTTTTCTCTGTTTTTAGCCACATAGCTTGCAACTACGGCATCTGAGACCCTGCATTCCTATGTGATTCCGAGCAGTGTCGAACACAAGAGGGGGGGGGGGTACCTGGGTCCAGACCCTCCATAGCCCTTGATTTTTGTTTCGATTGATTATAATCCTATGTATATAGTACACCAAAATAATTAAGTATTTGTAAAAATAATTATTATTATTGACTAATGCTAATTATTTATTCAATAATTAATTTTTTACTGTTTTTTTCTCCCGAAAATCGACAAAATCAAAAAAATATGTTGGGCGACGTATTGAAGCATGATACGAGAATGGTGGATTTGAAAAATTTTTGCGTTGAGTCGTCTGTGTACCCCCTACAAGTTTGTCGGTCGGGTAGCGAATCAACCTCTCTCCTCTCTATACAACATGTATTACATAGATAAATATGTTACAACAAAGGAATACTTACAATTGCTGCAGCTTTTTCAGATGTCATACGTATTGCTTTCACCGTTCCAGTGAACTTGCTTAACATATCTTGTATTTGTCTTTTGTAAGATTCACTGAGCTGCTGTAAGTATTTGTTTATGAAATTCAGATTTATCTCTGATTCTTTTATGCGCATCGTCAGTTTGACTAGAATGGATTCTTTCTGCATCTGTGTTGCACTGTCGATCACATCTTGTTCTACATATTCGAAATGAAAAGTTTCAGAAGAGCTACCATTTTGTTTCACTTCAGCAACATTTGCATCTTTGGAACAATCGCAATGTTTGCCAGAATTTGCATCCTTTTTTTCTTTGATATTCTCGGATACTTTATTGTTTACATAAGGAATATTTCTGTTACTTTTTGGTGAAGTTGAATTTTTGATTTTCTCAAGATTGTAACTATTTTGTTGAGAAGGCTTGACATTGGTAGAAAGTATTTCCAGTGTTCTATTGGGTTTATTTTTATTTGAAGAGTTAATGTTCTGCAAAGACACATTTTTAGATGATGTATTAAAGTTGTGAAACTCCATCAAGTGTTCATCTAATTTTTTGTTTTTATCATCGGAAATATTGTTTTGTACGTAGTCAAAATTCGATTCTCGATCGAGATCTGAATAAGATGAGTTAAAAATGGCGGTAGATGTTGTCTTTAACCAAATATTATCAAAACAGGTGTCATTTTTTAAAATTATTCTTTTTAAAAAAAAGCAAGCTGAATGATCCGAACTCGTTTTGGATGATTCAGTAAAATTACAATATTTTTCTTTCATTTGACAGATTTTTAGAAGAGAATTAGAATTAAATTTTCTTTTCATTCCAGTATCTATTCGTAAAGTATTCAGAATACTTGTATTTCTGAAAAACAGAACATAAGTAAATAAATTCAGTTCTTGATTTTATAATCTTTTCTTATTAACGTGGTAATTAATTTTTAAATATTTGCTTAAAAACGCTGGTTCAACTTATCAAAAAAAAATCTCTTTCGTCAAGTATAATGCTAAGTGCACAAATTATACTTCGAAATACTAAACCGATCCTAGCAGGTGTGGAGTGCGTGCATCTCGCGCTCGCACGCAGGCGGTCAAAACAAAAGGCAGCCGCATATAATTCTATCAATAGAGTAAAAATTTCTACGAATCTCTCAAAATAAAATTGATTATAAGTCGAATAAATATGCTGAATTTTAAAATTGTTTTTGAAAAATCAAAATAAGTCCCGATTCTCCGATAGCATAGCATACATAGCTTTAAAAAAATAGAATGTTAGCTCAAGTGTGTTGTTCCATAGTCCATTAATGTCTACTCTTTATAAACATTCTTCATTTGGTAGCAAAATTCGTGGCAGAACCTGCAATACCACAATATATATTGGGGGAATTCAAATATATATTGGGGAAATTTAAAAGTTTTCAATTTAATAACAAATTTACAATTTAGAAAAAGTCAATTTTCAATTTTATTAATGTTTTACTTTTTACTCTTTTACAGGTAGTTGAGTTTATAACGTCGACGGAAATTTTTTGTCAAAATATAAAAAAAATCTCCAGAGGGGTGGCATATTAGATCTTTTTGCAAGCGGGCGGCCGACACTTTAGGATCGGTCCTGTCGAAATATTATTGGTTTAGATTATTTAAGTACAAAAATAAGTGCATTTTTTATTATATAAGTTTAAACTAAGATAGTGTTTTTTAGCTAAAGAACTTTTTTAGCTACCAAAATATTCACAGAACAAAACAAACTAAAATTCATTTAAGCATATACGATGCAATACTAGTTTTTTGTTGTTGTTTATTTGTTTCTTTGAATTTTGTTTCACGCATAAATTGACCTAAAAAAATTTTACAATGCTTGGTGAATGCATAGATGCCATTAATATTCTTTGATATTTCAGCTCTGAACTTTACTTAATTCGTAAATATTTTCAATTTGTTGAAAACAAAAGTAACAAAAAAAAATGCTTGAAATAATTTTGAACTTACTCATTAGTGTAGTTCGAAATCATTTCCTTCAGTTTTCCGATATCTGTTTCTGCAAATACGAAAAGATTAATATACATTTTAAGTATTTCATATTTAGGGAATCATAAATTTATCAAACAAAATTTAGACAGTAAAATTATAAAAAAAATAAATATCATACCATTTTTCATGGATATATTTTTTTCATTATTTCCCAAGCTTTCCTGTATGATTTCATTATAATCGTACACCATGGAATATCCAACAACTCTAAAGACACTCAGAGTACAATAATGTTCCTTACCGTGATGGCTGGAAATGATAACCTTAAAAAGAAGTTATAATTGTTACATATGCGTAATTAAAATCAAAAGCACTTAAGATTAATATTTTGGAAGGAAATTAATCTCGCCAATCACAGCGGCCGATACGACAATCCAGCCAAAAAATTAACCAATATTTGGGGAAAATATAAATTTTATATTCAAAATTTTTAATCAGTTATTCAGTTTCAATAAGAAAAAACGTTATAATTATATCTAATTATATTATATCGAAGAAAATTTTAAACATAGCGCAGCAAATTGAATTAATTCGCAAAAAATCTAAAGCTTTCAATATTTGTATATCAGTAAAACGAAAAAGATTTCAATTGAAGAAATGAAATCACATTCATAGCTTCAAAAATTTATTTAAAAATATGTTTTCATTTACTTCGTGAACTCTATTTGAAAGAGGTGGGCTGAAAGAATGAAAATTTTCTTTAGTCATAAAAATTTTTCTCTCTTTCAAACAAGCAAAATTTAATCATCTACGCATAGAAATCTTATTTAATCATATTTATAAAAATTCAGCATCATTACAAGAGATTATACGTTACTGTGGATACAGAGTCTAATTTAAATAGAATTAGCAGACTGTAAAATTTAAAATTGATCCAATGAATTTAAGAACATGAATGAATAATTTAGAAAAGATCATTAAGAATATAACTGACTAAGAATTTCACAAGAACAAAGTCTCAACATACCTAACTTTATTCTACAATTCGATTCGAATAAGAACATATCACTAATAATCAAAACAAAGCCAATCTGTTGCCAGATATTTTACTTGAATAAACACGAGTGATAAATAAAAAATAATTAAATACGTTGAAGTAGCTTCACAGTTCATGAGCCAACAATTACCAAGAATTATTTACGTATAAAATGCTTATAAAAGGAGCTGTTTGTGTATGAGTGCATGCATATGAAACGGAATAAAAAAGAAAAGACTCAGAATAGTAAAAATGGTATGCAAAGTTTGCAGGTGTGATGGTGTGCAACTCGAAATTAACTTTAGTTTCTCTTTTTTAATTCTATTTTGAAGCTATTTTTATAAAGCTCTCAAGAAAATTAATTCACTCTTCTATTTGAATGTGACAAATAATTCTTCATGTAGTTTTTTCGGAAATCATTACATATTTTCATCACCATTACATTTATTTATCGGTGTTCTTTTTTGATCAACTCGTGATTTGAAGTGGAAGTACAATTGATCATTGTAGAAGAGAATTCTTTCAACACCTGCATTTTAGTTCTGGCATACAGTTTAGAGCAGTGGTCTTCAAACTGTGTTCCACGGAACCTTGAGTTCCACAAGGCCTACCCAGGTGTTCCACGAGTCACAATAAAAAAATCGAGAAGAAATAAATATGTATGCAAAAGTGATTGACATTCTTTATGAAGTTTGTACAGTTACAAGTATCTAAAGCTCTTCCCTCCCCCTTCCCTATTCATTAAAATTGAAAATTTTATTTATATATAATAACTTTGTGTTGCAACACTTTTTAAACTTTTATTATAATATAATAAAAGAATATTAAAGCATTTTATCTCTCTATATATACTTCCTACTAGATTGTTTACTATCCCGGGTTACACGAAATAATTTTACACTTGATAGTCAGCACAATGTCTAGCAAAACTATGAATAGTTTTCTAATGGAAAATTCGAATTTTACATTTGTGGAAAACAACACCTATAATGAAGGGAACAGGAACAAATATCATCAGAGTTGATGTTAAAAGCTAAATTTAAGCAAGAACAGCTTCGAAATTTTAGGTTGCAAATTCTCATGCAAAATACACGAGATTTTCCATACAGCTGTAAACATTTTAATGTCATTCAGAACATTGTATTTAAGAGAAATATATTTCTTAACATAAGTGGCTACATAAACAAAGTATAAAAACAAATTAAACTCAGAATATGTAATGCGATTGCATTTAATCTCAATAAAATTAGACTTCGACGGGTTGCTTAAAAAATACTAACATATATCCGAGTTTCTAAATATAAAGTATTGGTAGGTGACACTTGAATCACTAATTAATATTATTAAAAAGTAAATTATATTTGAAAAAATTCGATTAGAATTTTTTAATAATAAATGAAATACTTTTTTAATTGCTTAACATAAAGTGCCTAACGTGCATAAAGTATAACATGTTGATCTACTTTAAATATTATTTTGAGATATATTCTTCGAAGTATGTGAATTGAATAGGGTTCCACGAAAGCACTTTCAAGTTCTAGCGGTTCCGTGAGTTGAAAAAGTTTGAAGACCACTGGTTTAGAGTTCTGCTTTTGTGATTTGGTTATAGTTCGATCAAAACTAAACCTATTTTATGCTTTTGAGTAATCTCAAGGTAAATTTTGGTTCCATTTAGCTATTTTAAATCATTTTTAGTCAATGTCATTGGAGTTTTTTTCCCTTCATTTTATGCTTTCGCTCTGTTTATGACTGTTTGTTCAAAGCTAATCTCATTTTATCTGTTTTAGATTATTTTTTCACTTCATTTAAAGTCAATATAATTTTTTTAGCTTATTCTTAAGTTAAATTGACTCAGGGCATTTGTTTTAGATAATTCTTAACTTTAGTCAATGCAAATTCTTTTAATTTTTTTCCCACACAATATAAGATTTTATTTTATACATACATATATATATATATATAAAGTTTTAATTCACTCCTCCATTTGTCATCAATTTGGTGAAATACTGTTGTCATATTAAATAGCCCAGCCCAATACAGGAAAACAAACTTTTCACTCAATTTGGTGTTATTTTTTTTTATCCGTCTCTAAAGCTGCAGACTAAACTGGAATATTCCTGGGAGTTATTCTTGATAAAATTTCACCAAAGCCGCCAGGCTTATTTTACTTGTTTCAGACAGAGAAGTCTTAACACTCTTTGATGTATAGATGTTTGTTACTATTTCACGTTAAAACAACAGAATGGATTTTAATGAAACTTAACAATAATATAGCTCATACGTCAGAATAATACATAGGCTATAGTTTATAAAGATATTGTGTGAAGTGTCCAAAATATAACGATAAATGTCAAGTAAGTAGGAAAAAATTCTGCCTTCTGCAAGCTATTCTGGCGTGCGCTGTAAAAACCTTTAGAATTATACGTATATAATCACGGTATACAAAAAAGCTTGCGACAGCATATATCTGTCTTTTATGTGTAAGCCATATCGCCAAAATAGTGAACCATAAATACAATAAAAATTGACAATTTATTTCAACGCATGTTTTTTTTTTATGATTTTATTATCAACCGATCACTATGAAAATTGGCAAATATATGTATTCTTTTTTGTAAAAGGTTTTTGTGCAATCCTTTTTGTTGTAGCTCCCCACCAGGTGGCGTTATAGCATATCAACTTCTGCACCGTTCAATCCATCGCAAAGTTACCAACATGGTCGAAAAAAAATGATGCCAACTTGGCTCTATCGCCAACATTTCGTTATGTTTCCATTGAATCACCATTATAATGTAAGGAACGGCGTTGCTTGCGAAGATTATAACTTTAACATAAAATAAATACAACGAAAAGTAATGTTAACGTATTACACATCCAGATATAAATTATTTACACAAAATTTGTAACAATGTGTTACTTTTGCTGAGCAGAGATCAGCTTAGGAAGGTGTTTTCAAAAATCAACCCACAAGAGAGTTACGGGGCATTTTTTTAAAAAAATTCCTTTTTATCAGCTATTAGATATACAGACTTAAAATTTAACAAATATGTTTTTTCTTGTTCAGCTGAGATATGCAAAGAAATTTTTGAAGTGAAAACTTTTTTAGCGGCGTTGGGCACTTTTTGGTAGGGGAAAATCTTATGGGTTCGTGTCACCGACATGCTCTGACTGGCGCACGCGCAGTGTGCTGTTCGCCTTAGACACTTTTGGATGGGTGAAATTTCGTGCGTTCGCGTCACTGACATGCTATTAGCAATATATCTGTAGCTATACAGCTGACGTATAGTGCTGTGTATATCTTTTAGTGAAATTGAATAGATTTAGGGAAAATTTCAATGTGTATATACTGTGCATTGTTGAAATAGTGTTTTTGTTTGATTATTATTTGAATCGTTTAATTGAAGAATGTATGTGTAGCTCGTTGCGATCCCGAGAATGGGCAATACATATTAATGGTTGCCGTTTATATTTCGCCTGGAAAATCTATGAGACAGATACAAAAATTTTTATTTGAAAATTTGACGATTTATACAAAAGAAGGTTCTGAAATACTCGAAAAAAGATTTGGTGAAAAATATATGATAATGTACAGATGATTTTAAGTGGAGACTTCAATATTAACTTTGCAGATGATAAAAATCTACCACTAATTGAATTTCTAAATGAAACACTTAATTTAAATATGTCCAATGATCGAAAACTCAGTACTACATAATATAAAACGATGATCGATTCCGTTTTTACGCGATACTTAGATAAATTTGAATCAAACATTTTCCTTTCTTACTATAGTTACCATAAGCCTTATTGTATCTTTTTTAGAACAAAATGAAACAATTGAAAGTACAAAAAGTCTAAGTATTGTTGAAATTAATGATGACAATGATGCAAACAATTAAAATAATGTTAAAAATCAAGTACATTGAAATTTAAGTAAATACAAATACTATCCATAAATAATATGATTATATATTAATTGTTATTTCAATTGAATTGTCTTTATATTTGGTCATGATCTTGTACACCCCGTAATATATTTGAATAATAAAAAAACCATATAAACATGCATATAATTGTTGCTCGAAGTGTCAATAGCTGAGAAAACCAGATTGAAGTTGATAATTTTAATTCAAACGTTATGAGAAATTTCAAATTTTAATACTGAAAGTTCTAAGTTTTCACTTCTATCGGCAGTCTCACTCTAGTTTTCTTAAATATGCAATTCACGTAAAATTAACTCATTAAAAATTTCTTTATCCTTCAATCTGTATTGTTTAATTTTTCAATTCCCCCATGGGAAGAACGGGTATATCAGCTAGTACACTATAAAGTGGGGTTTTTTCTCTCTCTTTTATCACAATGCAACATAGGTGCTGATGTAGTAAAAAATTTATCTCGTGTTAATGACTTTATATTTTCTGGCAAATATAGAAATGGATTATAGCTCGTAATATTAAGAGTGCGTTTGTGTGATATTTAGATTAAAAACCCATTTGAAATTATCAAAAAAAAAAAAAATGGTTTTCTTCTCTCATCTATGTTAATTTAAAGTAATTTTTCATAGTTTGATAACTGTCACTTTATTTTTATAATATACAAGTAGATGTAAAAATAATACAACCAAGAAAATAATTTTTCATTAGAAATTAATTTTTGTTGCAAATTACCGTTATATCTGGATAGCAAATTTTTAAAACTAAACACCAAATAGTAT
>BMAO01012307.1:0-47592 GCA_019973975.1 Trichonephila clavata
GAAAATCTTCCCAAGTAAGTAATCAATCACATTCCCTTCAGCATATTCAGATTTTTGTAAAAAGTTCAAAATTTAGTTTATGTAGCGTAAAATGAATATTGTATAAAATGAAACCATGGACTCTTGATACACAACAAAACGGAACAAAATAAGTTAAATTTGCATGAAATTGAAGTCTCACTCACTCATCTCGTATATCTCTTTCCCGGATAAATCTTTGACGTTTTGGTGGTCAGTTTATCTTCCTTGGTGAAAACCACATAGGAACCAAAACCGGAAAAAAGATCATAAGCCATGTGTCTCCAGGAAGGATGGGGAATTCAAAAATTGATTTCTATCTGCTCTTTCGGGATTGGAGAAGTGTCAGGTATCTTCCTGCTAGGTAGGATCAGGGTTCAATTTATAAAGGAAGATTTGGATTTCGTAGTGGAAGGAAAAAAGATTGAAATATTTACTTTGATACCGGAGAGTTACGAGGAATCAAAGAGTTTTATTGAATTAAGTAGAATTTTAACGTAACTATAAGTAATGTCGAAAAAATTTAGAATAGAATATTTGAGAGATAAGATGTATTTCTTTTCTCTACGTTTAAAATAAAAAGGAAGCAAATTAGTATTTTAGGGTGTATAATGGAAGTAACAATTTTAGTATAAAAAACCATATTGAAGTATTATCTTACTTGTCATGAGTTTTAAATTAGGTTTTTTTTTATATTTATAATTTATATATATATAGTCTTTCAAACTTAAGACAATATGGTACCCTCTTTTGAATTTTTTTTATTTTAAAATTTTGATATTTGATTTTAACTGTATTTTATAATTTATAAGGGTTAATATTTAGTAATAATTCCATACAAATTTTTTTTTTTAATTTGTTGCAAACTTTTTGTAAAATTTAAATTTTTTGAGCTTTTTAAAATATTTTTTAAATTTCTAAGACTTTTTCTAATAGGTCTTTTTTGTTACAATTTTTTTCCAAGTACCATATAATATACTACATAAAACTGTGCAAGGGTTTTTTCTGCTGCAGCTCTAATTTTTTTTATAAACTTCCGAAAATTCTCGGGAAAAAAATTTTGATTTTGAAATTTTTTAGAAAAAGTACTAAACATGTTAGAGTTAATTCCATCCACAGTTTTATCAAACATTAATTTCAGAAAAAATTTCAAACCCATACTACAATCATCAAAAAAGCCTTAGGGAATTGAATAATAATATATGTACAAAAATTCAGCATAGAGAAATATGAGTTTGAAGTTTTCAGTCGTGAATAGCATGATATTAATATCCATCGAATAGTCTGAAACTTTTATAAAATGTTAATTAGCTTATTTAAATCTGCTTAAAAAATTGCACAAATGTAGAACAATTAAACAGTATACTGCCATAATGGATATATAGAAGAAACCGAATGAAAGATCAATATTTCATAAAACTTTATCTTAATAATTACAAAAAAAAAAATAATAAATACACACACTGTAGAGCTAATTCAATGAACAGAGCTTATGCATAACATGTACAAAAATGTTTGTGCCTTTACTTTTTATTTTCATGATTTTAAAATCCTTCGCATGTTTAATATTGTACACGAATGAAAGAAAATCAAATATCAATTTATGGGTAAAATATTTTAAAATCTAAGACTTGCATATGTGCATTTATTAAATAAATATCTTAAAATATTTTAATAATAAAAGTGTTGATTTTCACACATATGCGATACATTTATAATATATCTATCTATCTTTTTCGATTTATATATCACCAAAATAATGGGAAAAATAATGAATATAAAAAATAATATAAAATAAATAATATAAAACATAAATAATATAAAATAAATAATGTAAAATATAAATAATATAAAATAAATAATATAAAATATAAATGATATAAAATAGAAAACATAATAATGGGAGAGTTTTTCTATTCTTGCGAATTAGATTTTTAATTATCTGAGTTATCAAAATGAGATTTAGTATTTGGGCTTTGGGAGAATCCGTTTTGAAGTTTTAATTTCATTCATAATAATATCATAAAAAGCGCTCAAAACTCTTAAATCTTGACCAAATCCATTTGCTCTTCCCATTAAACCATTCACAAACTAGAATTTTTACATGAATTGCACAATTCTTTCTTGAAATTTGTTACTGCATATATAATGTCAGTCTCATTAACGCGCGGTAGAAAAATAATTAATTCATTTTTATCAGGCTCTTTTCTAGCAGATAATCTGAAATGTGGGCGTGGTAGCTGCTGTCCAGTATCAAATATTGTTCCATAACTTGATAAAATTTCAGGTAAAGCTTGGAAATTTTGCAAGCATGTTTATAAGGATTCGAGGTATCAATTAAGCCAATAAAAAATTTCGATAGTTTGATTATTTTTAGAGTATCATATTACCTTAACATGCTCTATTATACTTGGTTAAAATTTAAATTTTCGTTTTGTTTGTACATCATACTATACTCGTACCTCTTCAATGAAGCTGTAATGGTCAATGTATAAAAAAAAGGATAGCTCCAATTGTGTAGAGTTTTAAATGTAGCCTTATAACAAAACCCATATTTAAAAACTAGAAGATACCAGGATCTGATATCGTTTGCTGCAAACATTTTTAACCTGAATAACGATATTTCTTAATTATTTCTTTCAGCATCAAAATTTTCAAGTCTCATGGTATGAAAATTTGAATTTTTTTATTTCGAATTGCAGATTAAAATACACATGCAAACAAAACAACAAATAGAAAAATGTGACTATTAAAAAGAAACAAAAGAGAAACAAGTCTACAGTATAGCCTTTAAATTATACATTTTGTGTCTAGCCTCCCAATACAGGTAAGCCTTCTACAACGCGATAGATACGTTCCTCAAAAAAGCCGCGTTATAAGCCGCATTTCACAATTCACTTTTTTCTGTTAATATCTACACGTCACTTGTGATTTGCTTTACGTGGTGTTCATATATCTCCTACAACGCGATTTCTTATAACGCGGCTTTTTTGAGGAACGTATCTACCGCGTTGAAGGAGGCTTACCTGTATCTGCTCTACATGGATCTAGAGATCAGTGTATGGCAGCGTGCCAGAGTCCATTTCTTCATTGGAGTCGCACAGTTTACACATGGGATGCCTATCGTATCCACAGGAGAAGTCAATTACAATGCTTTTAGTATGCATTTGACGAATGTGATATAAGTTAATTTTTATAGATATATGAATGTAGCCATTCTTTCAAATTATTCATTCTATTGAATTAAATATTACTCATTTAAAGAGTCTATATTCTTTAACTTTAAAAAATATTGCCCTTACTTTGATTCGCAGCAAATTGAATACATTGCTCTTTATTTCAAACAAATTTTTAAAAAATATAAAAATTTTAATTAATAATTTTAATTAATAATATTAATATATGGTAAATAGTAAATTGAGAACTTTGGTGCTCTTGATACATATATTTATGCGGTAATTTGCATTAATAATGTGGCAGTTCATTTGCTTCCTGTAAAATTAATATTAGTTTGTAAATGCTGTTATTTTGTAATATATACTAAGTAAAACAATAATCATGATATCGCAACGCTTTTTTTATACTATTGCATATGTTGAACTGTACATCTTTTTTTAAAAATATTTTTATTGTTTGTAAACTTTATATTGGCTATTTATCATAGCTTGTTGTTTAAATATACAATATTTAAAGTTTACTACCACCTATCAAATTCTAATTTGGATTTAAGTTTTCTTTAATTCTTTTTAGTTGAGTAAAAACCAGTTTATTCATTTGGAAATGAACTGAATTGCCTATTATATAAACTTCTATGGATGAAATGGATCATACAATATACATTTTTTAAAAAAAAGTAGTGGCTTTTGAGAAAATACAATTTTGGTATTTAGCTATTGTTTTATCTTTACAGTCTGGGCAACTTAACATAATAGCACATTTAACAACACATCATTTCACAAAAGAACATTTTAAAGTATCTATCTCTTTTGTTATTAGCCTATAAAGAAACATCCGAGAAAGGAGCTGCAAACACAAAAGTAGAAACAAAGTGAAGTACATGATGACGATTTCTGTTAATTGCAGTGAAAAGGATTCAGTCCTATGTAATGAGGACGCAGAAATCTAAATATTTTTGCTTTAGACAAAGGAAATGATTTTATATATAATTCGCCTAATGTTCCTGTGTTTATTCATTCTTATTCTTAACCATACGATTCACTGAAAGAACTTTACATTGTATTTCTGTTGCCATGCCTTTTCGTTCAATACCGTATGTAGCATCTCTTTTTTGTTGTTGTACGTGTTACTTTTTGTTTGTTTTCCTCAAAGAAGATCTTGTAATTAACCACAGAGCTAGTATTGTTAACACGCTGGTGCAGGAAATAAAAAGAAAATAATGCAGCCGACAACAATTACTACTTAACTTGAAAGAAAAAGAGAAAGAAATTGGATAGGTTATTCTTGTACCTATTTAGAAGATTGTGTTCAGAGGCTGTCCACCCAGTCTGGCCTTTGGATCAATTAGCGAGTCTTAAGTTACTTTTTTTATATACGTTACACAAAAAATATGCTCGCAGTTTTTTTTATTAATTAACATAAATAGTATTTTTAGCAGACAATTTATTATAGAGTATAAATTAAAGTATTTTTATTCACTTTTACCAGCATTGTACCCTTTTTATGAAAACAAAACTTTCTTTCAAACTTGCTCTTTTTAGTTCTAAATTTAATTTAAACATAAATTTAAATACCTAAATTAAATTATAAATACTTTTGAAGGAAATGCTTCACTCTATGAAGAGAACATAGATTAAAGAAAAAATTAAATATGTGTTAATAAACAATTAAAAATTAACGTAGGCGGATTGAGGAATAGTTAATGAATAATCCGATCTAAATTAATTATAATTTGTAGACAAAACATACAGGGAAAATATTTATTTAACTTTTATTTTATTTTTATATTCATTTTATATCCAAAAAAATGGTGCAAATATTTCGGAAGAAATCTATTTTTCATGTTTCAGGGTTGTGTTATACGATACTTATTTTTTTTTCAAAATAATACCTTGAAATTATACATTATTGTAAAGATAATTTAATTAAAATATTACTGAAACAGCTTTTAGGAAGGAAATTTTATTATGATATAAGTTATATAAAGAAAATAAATTGAAACACATAGAAAAAAATAAGATATACAAGCAATCTAGCAACGTTAATTAATACTAAGTTAACTTTCAGCTTTAATGACGGCCTTACAAAGGCTTTTTTCCATGTAGTGAACTAACTTTTTAAGTTAATAAAGTATTATAATGTGAAGCAAAGATTTAATTATTGCTTAATTAATTAGTGTTTATGGTTTTTTCCTCACTCACAAGTTTCTCCATAGTCACCTCCATAGATTTTTCAAGTCACCTCCATAGATTTTCATTCGGGTTATGTGGATATTCTAGGAGAGGTATATGAATATCTTGTTAGAACCTCTGCATACAGTTAACGCATGTCGTGAATTTGAATCGTATTAAATTATAACTGCTTGATTATCTTGGAAAAGGTCCTATGTGGAAAGATTCAGTTTTGACTCTAGTATTTTTGTATGTATTTTTGGACATTTATATATATTTCCATTAATCACCAATATATAACTACGCCTTTTAATTTCATTTAACCCCATATCACGACACTGGTAATAAATGGGTATTTCACTGTGTATGCAATGCAATCAAGACGCATATCATTGCCAGTACTTAGACCAATTTAGTTTAGGCCATCCCCAGCAGAGAATGAGATTTTAGTCTCATAACTCCGAACAATACTTCACTACTGTTCGATTGTTCAATTAACTTGAGTTTTAGCCCGTTTTAATCATTTAAATTTTATTTGAAGGTTTAAGAACGTTTTATTCTCAGAAATTTTCATTTACATACATGTTATTTAGCATCGAAATTTAGGGGAAGTTTCTTATTTCCAAACAATTTGTTAATCTTAAATGTCTGTCCAATATAAAAAGAGGAATTTATCTCAGTACCAGAAGGTGAGGAATTGTATGATATACTTTCTTTCTTTTTTATGAAGAAATATCTTTCTTTATTATATGTGTTTTACAAGAGAAAACACGATGAAAGAATACTTTAAGCTTACTCAGAATAGTGTGTAGAATGTATTAACTTTCAGCGATGAAAAAATGTTTTGGAAGCACATTTTATATTTTCTGAAGATAAAATTATAATTGTGTTAGAGGATACACACACTTTATATACTGTAACATTTCATTTCATTTACCTAGAAAAGTTTCTTTTTTGAGATATTAGGAATTTAAAGTCGCTTAAGCTTACTTTTTTAGTAACATTCCAAAGAAAGTTATTAAATCCTCTCTCTGAAATTCTGGAAAATTTCTATGGAAAAATTTTCTCCGCAAAAGTCAATGGAAAATTCTTTAATATAGTGAAAAACATCATTTTCGTGTGGTGAGAAGTGTTAAATTAGCATTTTAATCACTACCTGAGGAATTTCTTAATTAAAAAAATATGCGTAATAGTGATGTTGCGTCTAACTAAGATATTAAAAGAAAGCTTTCCTTCAAGATTATTGCATCTACAGTGCCTATGAAAAGAAATGTTTCCTTTTTATATTTAGATTAAGCTATGAGATTTACTGGGAAAATTAAATTTTCTTTCGTTTCTTTTAAATAATTTCTTATTCTGTCATACTATTGATTTTTAAGCAGTCTCTATCTTTGATTCAAATAAAACTTGGTAAAGCAATTTTTTTCCTTTTAAAATCTTACATTACAGTGAAATTACTTTTATATGTTAATTTTAATTTTATTAAAGAGAAATAAAAAATTAAAATTAAATTAAATATTATGTTGTACGGGTAATGCATATTGCACAACAGTGTTCTTTTAAAAGAAGCCACGACTGTACAGAGGGATAAGGATGCCATCCTAGATACCTTTTTGAAGCTTTTCATAGAGGCAGATGACACTCAGTTCGTATTTATGAAGTAGAGCACTCGTACAAACAGAAATCGGTTAGTAGACGAATAGCTCGAGAATGATGATATTCAGAGAATGAAGTGGCCAATAAGATTTCTAGTGACTAATTCCATTGAACATCTGGGTTGCTCTTGGTAGACTGATTGTAACTTCATAGGCTTTTTATAAACAATCCCAATATTTATCCTATAAGTAATATTCACGTATATGTACGTCAGTGAAGGGTTGTGCATATGGTTCAATAAACGTATATATACGTTTTGTTCTTTTAGAGGGAAGTGGTAAAACCGTTTATGTACGTCAGCCTCCGAGGCTTTGCATGAGGTAGGGGCATCAAATAGTCATATTTTTCGCAACTTACACCTTAAGTTGAAGCCCCGTATAAATTGTTTTTAGAACGCTAGTGAATTTACGATAATCCAAGGTCCATGTCATCGAATACGAGTGGTTATATCTGATGAAATCGAGAAAAATTTAACACATAAAGACTCAGGCGATGAATTTTTTGACGCAAACAGTGGTAATTAAGGTGTTGACAACCACTCTCAAAATTATCTATTCAATGGTCTTACCTGAAAACATAATGTACCAAGTAAAATTAATGATTTTTTAAAGAAAAGGTTTTTAGGGCATATTCACTTCACCTACATACAAAAAAAATCGGTAGAGTTCTTATAAGAATTTACTACAGGGGGTCATCAGCCGGACAATCAACCTATAGCTAAAAGCATTCAGAAGTGGCATGGTGGATGATTGCAAGATTGTGATCATTTTGAGATCTATATTGCTATCAGAGGCGATCATTGACTCTCCCACATGTGCCATTTTACCATACCATTTTTAGACACTATCCCGCTTTCTTGAGCATAAGTTATGATCATGAGCGAGTAATACTTTTAAGTATTCTTATTCCAAAACTTAATTGAAATGGTTTAGGTAATTGTGAAGAGTAGCTGAAATGTATTTGTTTCTTTTGTATATCTCTAAAAAAAGCAAATTGAAGAAGGATTTTTACAAATTAGACTTTGTTATTATTCATTTAGCTATTCATAAAAAAATATTTTAGGTGATATTGTCGAGGTCTGATACCAGATTTTACAATGAAGATATACACCTTTGCACACACAGTAACCCAATCCTTCCTTTCATTTTAATATTTTAGTATCCTATGAAAATATACTTTAATTTCAAGTAATGGAGTTTTCATAGAGAAAAAAATATGAAAGAGAGAGAGAGAGAGAGAGAAAGGAAACTGCGCCGTCAAATTACTTTAACTCATATTGCATATATTTCAGATGTAAAATTTGACCTCGTAACCACCAAAAATGAAAAGGAACATTTTATTTATTTCATAAATTATTGCACTTTTCTATCTACTATAAACAAAGACATGTTTCCCATAAATTTAAGGACATTTTTAGAGAAGTGAGCAGTAATTTATTGCCGCAACTCAGTGAAACAATTCTCCTGAATGATAGTATCTTTTGCGTTAACTTGACATAAGCGTCAATATAAGTACGTGACATATATTTATTCTTCACAACCCATTTACCAAAATATAATATTTCGCAATCTAACAGTAATGATGTGGTTTTCCTTATTCAAGAGAGCCAATCAATTTCGTTCCTCGTACGTGACCTTAACATGGTTCGTAGACGTAATATTTGCAGAAGATATTGTGATTGCTGTCTATAAGGATTGCGAAGACGTAAATTGGACAATTGTCCACAATATTTCAAGATGATTGATTTCTTATATTGTTTTGTGCATGAACTTTGTTGAGGAGATGGATGCATTTTATTTTCTTTTAGACATACACAAATTAATTATTTGCTATCTGTTGCAATGCAAGACATTTTTCTTTATCGCAGTGACGGATGGGAGGAATAAATAAATAAAATGTATGGCATGTATTTTGATAACATAACTTCATCTTTTTACTGAGTTCCTCATAAAATAGTCGGAAACTAAGTAAATTTAATACTGAAGTATAAAAACTGAATATTATAGAACAATAGATGATATTTCTTTATTATGGATAAATTTTAGAATTGAAAACTTCTCCTTTTAATATTACTGAACGAAATTCTTTTGAATATAATGAATAAATGTTCTGAATTCATAATTAATAGAAAGCTTACGATCTAAAGAAATCATTTGAAAATGCTTAGATCGCTGCTTAAATAAAAGATAAATAAATCAGCTACAGCTAATTTCAGTGAATTGAACGTAAATTCAAAGTTTGAAAAAGAATATACATATACATATGCTTTATATTATCATTAGATATTTTTTGTGACACTCAGGTAACCGGTTGGCTGCAGCAGGTGCAAGTCCTTTAAAGTGTTATAATGTTGGCAAAGGGTTTGCATACATCTCGTGTCTTAGAAAATCTAATACCGGGGACAGATCAAATGAGTATGCAGGACATTTTACGTTAGCACCACTTACATACGATTCCTTACTGGAATACTCTTAGTGAGTAAAAAGGAGGGATGATGACATTATTCTGGAGCCATACCTTTTGAAATTGAGGCAGTGACAGATTTTCAACAAAAGTGGATACAAGTCAAATAAATGCTCCAAGTATTATGCTTTCCACTGAACAGGCCCTTGTAAAATACAGAGTTGAGTTCCCTGTTAATGAATATCCTCTACCAAAAATTAATTAATTTTCAGAGTACTTAATATAGAATTGCAACTTGATTTGTGTGAATTATCAGCCTAATAATGGATACTCTATCAATTGTACATTTCATTACTTAAAAAACGTACTTATCCACTTTTCTTATGTTCGGGGCCATAGTGGAAATCTCGGATATGATAGAGCGGACCAGTTGGCTAAAGAGGGAACTTGCCAAGATATGAGCCTTTCGATGTATGTGCCATCGTCCCACTGGAAGCATTTAGCTTGGGAAAAAACTATTTCCGACTGGAACTCCAAATTCTTGGCCTCACCTAAAGCTTTGTGGACTAAAAGGTTTTTTCTGACCATTTATCAACGGCTAAAATGTAAGAATTTTGTTACTGATTTTAAGTTATCCCAGATTCTAACAGGACATGGTAATTTTAAGAGCTATTTATCTAGGTTTAACTTAATTAGTAATGATATTTGTTCTTGTGTTCTGGACGCTGAAACCACGGAACATGTCTTGTTGTATTGTAATCTATATTTTTGTAAAAGATAAAATTGTAAAAAGGAGTTGAAATGCTTAGGTATTTCCTGACCACCTGTTTTGTCTTTGTTGGTCAATTGTTCTGAAAGTCTTAATGTCTTGAGAAAATTTGTTTACTGTATAGATGTTTAAAATTTTATAGATACCTTCCTTTCTTTATATTTGTGTATTCCTAAACTTCCTTTTATTTATCTTTGTCTCTTTTCTGGTTTGTTTTCTTAGTTATGTTTTTTTCATCTTCTTATGATTTTATAATGTTGTTACCACTTACGTCTGTAAGCCTCATGTTATGCAGTGCGGAGCATGAAGAGTTTTGTAAATAAATTTATTTAAAAAAAATGTTCATATTATATCTTAGTGAAATGCTGTCTTCAATTCAAACTGGTTCAAATGCAGTTCCAAAAGCATTGAAAAAGTATTTCACCATCTTCTGCCGGTAGGCCGCTTCAGATACGTCCACGCGTAGTTCCCTTCTGGAGAATAACATAACTATAAAAGCTCATAGTTCTTAACTGGGTCCTCAGACAGTTAATGACGAATAGCTTTTTAAAAATTTTTAACCCAAATCATACAGTTGGGCAAATAGTTAGTTAAATAAATTACCAATACCACACATAAATCCAGTTCATATCATTTGAATTTTTTAGTTCACTGATCATTAAAAATACATTTTCAAGGTGTTTTTTGTAAATAAAATGTTTTTTTTTACTTCTTAAAAGGGATAGGAGCGTAAGTTTTAAAATTAGTTAAAAGACAAAAGTTGTATTAAGTCTGGATTTCACACCTCGTCGGTTCAAATCAGTTTTTAAAGGCCAATTCAAATCTTCTTTCCTTATCGATCTCAAGAAATTCAGACACTTTAAGTGTTATGTATACTACTCAAAATAAAATAAATTTCCAATGATCAGTTAATAATGATAATTGCACTCAGTAATATTTACATAAGTCATAATTTTGAAACTTAAGACAATGACTACGATGTATTCCGCACACTTATTTACTTAGTTATTATACAAAGCATACGATTTGTTCAATTTCAATACAGAAAAAGAATAAAGCCACATATCCGAATTTATATAGGGAGATTGCTGGAGATACTAAAGTGAGTTGTCTTTCTAAATAGCTTTCATCCCTCTGTCTTCTAGAAAAAATTTCATGAAATATAGGAATGTATGTCAGGTGTATAGCTACCTTTATAAATACCTTTTGCAATTTTAACGTGTGTCTACGTGAGAGATTTTATGGAAATTTATTTTAAATTTATTTAGTGTTTTTCAGTTGTTTGTAAAATTAATAGAAAAAGTCGTCTATTTTGAAATTATTGATACAAATATTAATATCGCTGTGTAATAATTTTATTCTGCTCTTATATTTCTAATATGTCCTTTGTTTCTTAGAATTCCTCTTAATTTTCACAAAAATAAATTTTTATCTTACTTAACCCGGCAACACTCCAGTGAAAAACCCACCTTAAGTTCTCACGCAGGGTTTGTCATACCCAAGGGTGTTTACATTGTGTTTTACCGTAAAAATTGTATACAAAGGTTAAAAAGGAAGAAAAGTAGGAAATATACAACATGTTTATTACATTTTTCCCACGTAAATTTAGTTTTTTTGTTCTTTTTATAAGGGCATTCAGTGCATTGTTTATACACTCATTTAATTGCGTCGTGAGTGAGTTCGATGTTTTCACTGCATCTTAATTTTTTTTAATCTGTATCTTTTTTAAACTAAACATGTTGGAATAAACTTCTTTATTCATTGAATTTAAAAACTTTGGAATTTCTGTTATTATTTTTTCTTATTATGTTTTCCAGCAATTGTTTTTTTTTCAAAAGTTCATCTGAAAGTGGATACCAGTTATCTCCTTTAAAATTACGTTCTTCTCAAATGTTGTTGTGTCTCTACATATAAAACATTTATTTTCAACAGTGTCTCACTTTTCTAAATCTGGATCGATTTCAGAGGAGGAATCATACTTGCTGTTATACGCTTCATTTGTTTTTCCTCATCATAACCGAGCAGAGAATTTCTTCATCCAAAAATACTGTTGTACTATATCTATTAAATACTGTATTTATTAAATTACTTAAATATCACATTTCTTTATAATAACCACAATACGTCATAGCATAAGGACGATTTAAAACGTGTTCATGCATTCAGAACTGTAACGGTGATTCCTAACTGCTTATTGTTTCCTAACTGCTGAATAACTCTATATATTTATAACTGTTGGTTTTACTTTAAAATAAACAAATAATCATATGTATGAGTACAAAAACAGAGATTATTTTGTTATATTTTTTAAAAACAAAGTTCCATTTAAATTAGACATCACATATTAATTTTTATGTTCATCCCAAAGACACATTTACTTTATGTATTTTTATAAGCACTGTGTGTAAGGAATTCTGTAATATTTTGTAATGATGGTGCTCAAAGTAAAGCAAAAATACTGAAACTTATAGACGTAACATTTTGGTATTTTAAATGAAAGGGTGTAAATCTCTTTGATAACTCGTGTTGATTGAGTATAGAAAAATTAATTAAAAATAGTTCTAAATGACCTAGAATTTTAAACTTACTGTTTAAAAACTAAGAAATGATGCAAAATTATCCAATTAGTTATGGTATGGCCTTATATTGTATTAAAAAATATTATTTTACAAATCATAGATGAAAATATATTTTTCTGAAATTTTCCTAAAATGTTTTTTGGGGATTCTTGTACACTTTTCTCAAAATCTACTTTACCTATAGTGCTGATATTTTTCATATCATAATTTCCCAAATTTTCAACAAAGTGAATGATTTTTCATTCATTTTATGTATTGTTAAGTTTGAAAAACTCCGCAAAATTTTTATAGCTATATTAGCATTGGAATTTATGCAAAGTGTACCTAAAGGTAAGAACATGCCTCGAAAATAAAAAAAATAGTTTTGATTATTTATTGTTCATGCAGATTTATTTAATTAAAATGAATTTTTTTTACATTAACAGGTGCATAAATATACATATAATTCAACGAAAAATTTTTACTTCCGTTGCTCTTAATTTAAGTAAGTGAGACCATTTAAATTTGTGGAAAATCATTTTTCCTTGTCATAAACGTCCCAGTTACCTTAAAAATTGCGAAAAAAATATACGAATGGGACTTTTTAACTCCATGTCTACTTACCATAGACAAAGGTAAAACCGGTGTTACCGGTTTTGTAACATCAATAAACAAGATCTGGTAAAATTTGGATTAAATCAAATGCAAACGTGTGAACAGTACGCGAACAGTACAATAGAACTTTGATGTACAAGGTGATCAAATGAAAAGGTACGAAACGACACGGTGGTACAAAATAAATTTATTCAAAATATAACCATAGCTGAGCACAACGATCCACTGATGAACAAGCCGCAGGATTCCTTGTCCAGAATTCTGTGCTTGACGAGACCAGTCCTTCACAGTGTCTTGAGTACGTCTCCGAGTTGAAGCGCTTTCTTTCAGGTGTTTCTTCAGTGGACCAAACACATGAAATCGCAGGTGCATGTCGGACTGTAGGACGGATGGTCAACGTCCCATTGAACTTGTCAGTTCCATTGTGTGACTCTGGAGACGTGTGGACGCGCGTTATCATGGAGCAGAACCACACCTCCGTGAGCAGCCCGGTCTTTTGTTCTTGAACCTGCGTAGGGTCGAGTGTCTCACAGTACACATCGAGTAATGCTTTTTCTGTGCTCGAGTAATTCTGTGCTCGCATCATTTGACGCCGTTTTTATAAGACCTTTGCTCTCTCCTGCGCATGCGGGCACCCGCGCATGATCGATCCAGTCAGAGTCTCCAATGCATCCGAGATGTCTCGCTACATTCTCTTGCGAATATGCAAATTTTAACTGTTTCATTTTATGTCGTTTCGTACCTTTTCATTTGATCACCCTTGTATATGATGATCTCTTATACAAGTTTAGTACATTGAGGTACTTAACACATCTTAGCTTAATATTTCTAAAGCTCAGTTGGTGTATAGCCATCATGAAGTCCAAGTGTGGTCTCATTAAATGTGACTGGCAATTGATGCTGTTATACTCCTATTTCAACTTGTGTGGTTAGTTGAATTGCATATTTATTGGCAAATGACAAATTTTGCTAACAATAGAGAATATAATGCGCATGCACTTCTTTGTCATAATTATGTCAAAATCTCATGTTAAAGTTCCACTCCATAGGATGAAATAAATATGTTTTGCACTTATTTCAAACTGTGTAGACTTAATTTCTCTTTTATTTGTAGTGTTTTGTGACAATTATAGGAACACATCATAGTTACTGTTTATCATTCCAAACAGAGTAGATACATATACAGTATGCGAAACATTTTTTGAACATGATATATATATACATATATGTACATGTAGTTTAATGATGTAGCATAAGAGAAATTATAGAATTCAAACATACATCTCGTTTGATATCATATTTTTAAGATATTAACTAACTTAATAAAGTGGAAGTTGTGTTTTTGGCAAAGTCAACAACAAGACACACAAATACTTCGAATGCTGTCTCAAATAATGTGTTTGATACATTAATGTACAAAAAATCTTTAGAACATATAATAACTTTTCTTTCATATATTTCTGAAGACTTCAGTGAAATTTTTTTCATTTTGAGTTTTAAATAGTTTCTTTTCTTTATTTAGGTAGCAATTTCAAAAATAAGCTTGAACTTCTTCGTCAACATTTTTTTATAAATTTGGATTAAGACGTTCAAAAAAAAAAGTCATTGAGATACACTTTAATACAAAAAACGTGGTTTGAGAGTATTCCTTTGCCATTTAATCACCACCAGAATACTTTTTTGTTTAAAAGACACATAATGTCCCTAGAAATTTTTCTCGACCTAGTAAAAAAAAATCATCACTGAAGTTTTGCAATATTTGTGCTTACTTTTCACAACAGGGACAGAGTTTAAATTTTTCATCCAGGCTGAGCTAGATTGTTAGGAGCATTAAAAAGCTTTTTTGTTCCTTTTTTTTTCTTTTATTTCTTGTTGCCCACTAAGCTAAGACTCTTTTTTGGTTCATGATATTTTTTTTAAGAAAATAAAAAAAAACTTTTTTCTTAACTGTTAGAGTCAAGTGTATGTAATCTAAGTGGTTTTCCTTATCTTTTGCTGTCAGAGACAAAATAGAAGCTAAAATGAAATAAATTACCCATGCAGAAATTTTGATTGAAAATTGCTCAAAATACTTAATTATTCTTAAAGTTGAAAGTACTCATTGTGTTTCTCCCAAGTAGCATCATAAAACTTTGGACGACAGTTTCCTTTCCTCTTTTATTAATATATCATAGATTGAATCTCCCAAATAAAATATTTTTGAAAATATCACTAAATTTTCTTATTACGTACAAGAAATAAAACTTAGTGTTTCTATTGAATAAATTATTCAAAATAAATAACATGAAATATTGCACAAGCTATGTGTTTTATAAAAATAAAATCTAGTTTAAATCGATAATAAATAATGTTTAAATGCATTGAGTTAAGCAAAAATATTTATCATAAACAATTTATTCTGGATATTGATTCATATACAGGTTGTCCCCAAAACTGCTTTAAAACTCTTCGCAACTGTATTCCTCCTTGCAAGTACAAAAAAATGCCCACAGAACTCTTCTTGTACTATCCTCAGCTTACGAGAAACATGCGAAGAGCGAAGTATGTCACAGTCAATGCAAGGAAAACTTCAGTATTTGAAAATATTTTTTTTTTAAGATATAGGTGTTCAAAATGTCTTTCATGTAAGTCGAAGTAGTCTTGAGAGCGCCGTAGAATTGATGGGTGCACACGCCTGCAGCAGCGTAGTGTTTACCGAAGTACAACTATCATGCAAACGAGCAGCTTTGTGTATCCACTACATCTCGGAATACCAATTCCTTGAGATTGCCCCATAGGAAAAATATAATAGTGGGAGATCTGGTGACCCTTGTGTCCAAATAACTGAACCCACATGTCCGTTCCAGGGACCAGGGTATGCCATGTCAAGTCAATCACATACATGAGCGAAGAAGTAAACCGTAATCGAATCATTAGTCATCATGCATCATCATTTATTCATCATCATTTACGGCATTCCCTAGTAAGCAATGGATCATACGTGTACAGTTTTTTGGGCATATTATATATACTCCCGATGAGGATTCTGGCTGGGAACAGTTTGGGTGCTATTTTTGGGGTACAATGCATTTGTGTACATTAAGGTTAATTTGTTTGTGAAATGATCACAAACAATCTAACAGTAAGGCAGTTCTTTTTTCAATACCACTGTACTTTTTTTCAGTCCCTGTATGTTTCCTTTAGCTTTCATAATTTTTGAAGATAAAAGAAATGTGATATCCTTAAATTATACAATAATTTTTTTATGTATCTGAAATTTAGGTTTTTGACTAAACAATTACAAAAAGTAAAGATCGTTGACTTAATAATTATAAAAAGAGAAAAAAAATTGGATCCCTGATAACGTTTGTGAAGCAAAAGAATTACGTGCGTCTGTGCTTTTTTTAAATTTAAAGGTGGAAGGGGACTAAATTAAAAATTCTTGAGAAAAAATTGGTCACTTAGTATACATAATATTAAATTTAAATATTGAAGAATAGGAATCGATGATTAAAACCGATTATATTTTTAAATGCTAACATCTTACAGAAATCTTGATATAAAGGCGAAACAATACATAAACGCTAAGAGAAAATAGAAATGAAGGGAAAATTTGGTAAATGAGTAACGTGAGTGAAGATAAAAGACCACACATCTTTATTTTCGGGGACATAACGGATGATTCATACCAGACCGACAAACATACAGGGCATGTAGGAGGTACTGATACGACTCGGAATTACATAGGTATACATGATCGCAAAAGCCGTAGTTTCGAACTGTGATGCAAAAGAAGTACAGAAAAAAAAACAGAAGCAACAACGCATTAATGGACCGAAAACATTTTATTGAAAGGTTGTACTACAAAAGGTGTTCAAAATTGTGATAATACTTCGTCTGGTGGCCCGACAGTGGTGTACCACGATTAAGTCTTCCACTAAACAGACAGGCGTCTTGTAAGCCAAACGGAACCAATTAATTCGTTAAAGAGCCAATCTCATGTAACTTTATGTTCACACTTGCAAAGGTAGTGTGATGTGAACATGAACATGTCTGTTTGAGTACTGTTTCGAGTACAACCGCCGAGGGGTACATGCCAGTTACAACTAGCATTTATATACACTATCAGCATGTCAACCAGTTCCTCGTCTGATTGCGAGTTCAACCTATTATCTCAGGAAGCGGATCGCATATAGTGAAATGCAGTAGGATCAATGTGTCCTCAACCTTCCGTTCAGTGCCATCTATCGCAAGACTGCCTGGGCGAATCTTCCAGAACTTCAAGAATTCCATGCAGAGTCGCTGTCAGATTTACTAGCCGACTTCTAGTCGTATTTCGAAACACTTGTCGTAGTACAACCTTTCGATAAAATGTTTTCTGTCATGTTAAAGCCCTGTTAATTCTTTTATTTTTCTGCTTCTATGCACCATAGCTCGCAACTCTTGCATTTGTAATCTCCGAGACGTTTTTATACTCCCTAAACGCTTTGCAAGTTTAACGGTTTGTTAGCGAACCACCTGTATATTCATTGAACTATAGTTGGTTTTTATTTTTTGGCAACCCTTTGCGTGGAATATAACTAATAATAAATTTAAAAAATTATGTTAAACATAAACATAACAGTTTATCCAAAAGTGAAATTCATAAATTAAATTCTCACTTGTAACTAGTTTGTCAATTAAGGAAACTCTACCTTGAAGAATAGGATTTTATGGATAATCCGTAAAAAGTGTGATTATTAATACTAATACTAGCATGACATACAATTTTAAATAGTATCACGACAGTAATGTGTTTAAATCTTACTTAATCTTTCATAATGCAGATGAAATACGAAGAACCAATTTAAGAATTTTTAATGTAGAGCATTATAATTCTTGAAGTCAAAATAAGGAAAACTCACAATACAATATGGGGTTTGTGAAGCTGCTTGTATTCCCAAGAAACAACTTAACAAGAAACTTTTTCGAATCTCTTCCGAACCATACAAAAGATAGAAATCTACAGAAATTCTCCCTTCAATAAGATCTCAGCAATACCAAGAATTCTCATTAAAGAAGTTCACTACTTTGCATTTCGCAAATTACTATTGTTCTTTGTCAGAAAGGAAGCAACAATCAAATACAAAAATATCTATTTGCATTTTGTGGGAATTCCAAAGAAAAGCGAAAGAAATGATGAGATTTAGTGAGAAACTATTTACAAATAACACAATACCCCAATGGAAGAAAATTTCAACAGCTTCTGAGGCAACTCGTTAAAGATGGATACTTTTCCCGTACAAACACATGGCACACGTTAAGAAAAAAAACCTCGTTACGGTAAATGAAAAAGTAAGCATTTCTGAAATATGGGAATGAGTGACCTATGAAGCAAGCGAACAGTAAAAGTCACTAAAATATGAACCGTATGAATGTGAATGAGTTTACACACATCTATAGGAGTGCAAGTCATAAAAGAAGCTAATTTTTTATACTGTTCTCCAGGGACAGGATATACAGTCCTTATGTTTTGCAGCATTTGTGTCTACTTCAGCAGAAGCATCTCATCATGTGCGATGACATATTTGCTATGCTCTACAATAATGGGAAGCCCATTATAAATTTTTGACAGTAATATTGGACATGGAACCAGCAGGGCTTAAACCGGATGAATCAGCCTTGTTGGACACTCCTGATCTCCCATCTACCCTGATTTATCTTGTCTAGACCTTTTAATTGCAAAATCTGTTAAATGTCGTATTTGGAATGCTTATGTCACCAAAGGCAATCGCTAGAATTGGCGTCGCAACTATTGATGATACCGAAATCCACAAAACTTTAAGTATACGAGATTCCTTCTATGATCGATAATATGACTTCATTGGAGCTGTCATTACTCATATTTTGAAGTTTATTCCCTTATATGCATAAATAAACTACTAAAACATTCACACTTTATGCGTTATCTTTTTTTTTACCACCAGTGTGCCATGTAGTAACTAGTAACTAGAACTTTGTATACATATATGTACAAATATCATATTCTTAGAACGGTGAGATAGAGCTTTAAATTTATTGGAACTAAGCCTTTTCATTAGTAGATATATTATACATAATAGAATAGCAAATATACATTGATGATTTTTTTGGTTTTATGTATATATAATAAAAATATAAGTAATCAATTTAAAAGATTATATCTAGTTTATTACCAAGAAATAACAACAATAAATTTATATTTTCAATTTAGATTTTTTTGGATAAAATATTACAAAATAAAATCATAAACCTGAACAATTCTGTTATGATAAAAATACTTACATGTGCCAGATTTGAAAAGAAAAATAATGATTATTTTCTGTAAAATGGTTTAGTAAAAAAAATCATCTTTTCCTAACCAGCGTTTCCCAACATTTAATCGAATTCTTTTCATTCAGGAATTCAAAGGTAACCTGAAAATAACATGTGAATAAACATTGCTCTGTATTCTAAAGGTAGCTCAAAATTAATTTTGAAGATTTATATTTGAAATAACAGCCTAAGCCCATCAAATAGGAAACTCAAAACACGAATACATCGCCCCAAACAAGACTTAGAGGAATTTATACCAATACAAGTTGAAATGAAAATTTGTACATTAAACTAAATTCGTGTGAGAAGGATTACAACTTGTATTTCTTCCCACTGAAAGGAATGATTTATATTCAAATGAATACATTAAGAAATATGTTTGAAGAAGATTTTGAGATAAAACTTCGAGAAATTATTTTAGATTCACTTGCTGCTTTCGAAAGGTTTCTCTTTCCATGAATTTTAAGAAAGCATTTCTAGTTTATGAATAATTTGTGTTTCTTTGCACAATTTTTTTTTAATCTATTCGGTTGTAAGCGAAAAATATAATTTCTTACGAGAGAGTTGCTCCCTAATGATACAAAGAATAGTTCCACACAAAATGTTTTCTGTACAAACTGTAAGGAAAAATAATTTTGGAAATATATCATGAGATTCTGAGAAATCCATTTAAAAAATTCCGAATATTTCATTAAAAAGATTGTGAATTCATATTTAAAAAAATATATATTTAATTTGCAATTATTCAAGTTCAAATAATAAAAATATTAAGCAAAGAAAATGGAATATTATTGCACATATATAGAATACAAAAATATCCCTATTTTTTTATATTTGCTAAAAAGTAAAATTATGAGGTGATAGACCTGAGAAATATCTCAATAAGTATAGTAACACGTTGGAGTAAATTCTTAGGAATATAAAATTTAAAATTTACATTCAATATATCAGCTACCTTACAAAGAAAAGCTGAATCAACACTTATATATTTGTAGAACTGAATTATAGAAAAAAACATTATATATATATTAAAGTACATTTTGTGAAAAAACCAATAAATATATTTTTTAAATTGTCTGAAGTTGAAGTGAGAGTGTCGGGTCTACGTAGGTAATTTCGTAAAAACGTAGTTTGGGGAAAGGGCGTGTTTTTTATTTTTTTTTTTTACATTTACAGTTAATTATGCACAAGTGACTTTCATTATTGGACTTTTTGTAATTTTCAAACGAAATATTTATTCATAAAAGGAAACAAAATCGATTCAATCCTTCAAAGTTGATGACAGAATCCCGATTTCCAAACAATTAGTAAAATTCCATATAGTCATCGAGATGCCTTCAAAGCATAGGATCATCACATGTTACGAGTTCTTTTCTCCAAACGCATGGTGAATTTTTTTTGAATTTGGAATTTCTCTTAATTATAAATGTTTTTAACTTGTTTCAGATTTACAAAAAAAAAAAAAAAATGTCAAGTGTTATAAATTTCTGCCGACGGATCACTTACGGTTCAAAATATAATTTGTATTTTCGTTCATTTGAAAAACAATGCGCTAAGAATAGCAGCACATATACCACACAAGAATAATAAGGAATTGGAAGAAGTTTTCCAGATTAAATGGTTCCAAGTATTATGCAAAAATGTCTTGTGAAATAAAAAAAATGCATCATAAGCTTTAAGAACATCTTCAAGAGCAAATTATGGATCATTTTGTGTCATTTTAGTGTAAAAAAGTACAAGGGGTGATCAAATGAAAAGGTACGAAACGACACGGTGGGTACAAATATAGACTTTATTCAAAATATACACCATAGACCTGAGCACAACGATCCCACTGATGAACAAGCCGCAGGATTCCTTGTTCCCAGAATTCCTGTGGCTGTGACGAGACCAAGTCCTTCACAGTGTCCTTGAGTACGTCGTCCGAGTTGAAGCGCTTTCCTTTCAGGTGTTTCTTCAGTGGACCAAACACATGGAAATCGCAGGGTGACATGTCCGGGCTGTAGGACGGATGGTGCAACGTCTCCCATTGGAACTTGTCCAGTTCCATTTGTGTGACTCTGGAGACGTGTACGCGCGTTATCCTGGAGCAGAACCACACCCTCCGTGAGCAGCCCCGGTCTTTTGTTCTTGATGGACCTGCGTAGGCGTCGGAGTGTCTCACAGTACACATCGGAGTTAATGCTTTTTCTGTGCTCGAGTCATTCTGTGCTCGCATCATTTGGACGCCGCTTTTTATAAGAGCCTTTGCTCTCTCCTGCGCATGCGGGCACCCGCGCATGATCCGATCCCAGTCAGAGTCTCCAATGGCATCCCGAGATGTCTCGCTACATTCTCCCTTGGCGGAATATGCAAATATTTAACTGTTTCATTTTTATGTCGTTTCGTACCTTTTCATTTGATCCCCCTTGTAGGTAAAGCTTCAAATGTTGATGTAATTTTGGAATGCTGAGCTTTCAGCTAGCAGCGATCAGCACCCACGTTTCTTCATTCTTTTAAACTTTTGGTTTTTTCTACATTAAAATAGGCATTCTTAATTCTTTGATTTTTGAGTTGAAATTTTCTCGATACCAATGACTTTACTAACTCATTATTCTTATTTTTTTAAAAAAAAATACTATGTGCTCTCACTCCTCAGGAAATTTGTACAAGTTTCGTATTTCAAGTTATCAGACACTTCTAACTAAAACAATCTTTCCTACTTCCTTTCGTTTATATTGTCAATGTTTTTAATCTCTTTTTCAAATTTTTTTTAAATCAATACATTCTCTCTTTAAACTTTCTTAGTTTCTTCACATTTTCGCTTTTGTTTTTCGGAGCGCTATTTCTCTTTCTCTCTGATGAATTTTTTCATATCCAGCTGTGTTCAGCATCAACAATTACAGGTTGAAAGTACCTGTAATTGTTAATGTTGGACTTTTGATTGCCAGCCCTCATTGGATGAATTGAGCAGATTCATCACAAATTTAAGATCATCCTTCAAATGACTTTGTTCTTTTCAGTTTTGTCTTTATTTACATTCATATTTCCATGGGAGTGTTCTTTCCCCAATTTCAAAGAGAATGTTAACTAAATAATCACTTTTTGGGCACATTTGTTACATAGCTCAAAACAGGGTTATTCGCAATCCCCTCCAAGGTTTCAGGGAGCTGTTGGAAGATAAAGTAAAAATAAAGTTAAAAACTCAAAGTCAGATGCGGCCAAAGAGATTATATAAAATATTAAAGATTTATTTACATTTTTTCTGGAGGTTCTATATCTGCACTTTGGTCACACTAAATACATCTACGCGATTGTCCAATTCCTGCCTCATTCTACACAACATGGTACTATTAACGTTAGTTACAGCACGTATTATCCTTTTCTTGCTATTTGTGTGATCTGAAAACTTGTGCTTTTTACATAAGGTCCAAGTTTTCATCCCCCCCTTTCTTTTGTCACGTGATGTAGAAAAACCGCGTGAAAGAATAACACGTGCTGTCAATATCGTTGAAAGTATCTCGTTGAGTAAAGTGAGGCAGGAGATGGACTTGATGTATGCCGTGTGACTAACGATTGACATTTAGAATCCCTATTAAATACTGTTACGAATTTTGTGTAAAACTGTGTAAATAATTTTATTTTGAATGTGTAATGCATGTATATATATTACTCTATATTACATATATTTTATGTTAAAATTGTGATATTCGCTAGCAACATCGTCTCTTACGTTATAATGGCGATTCACCGGTAACTCGGCGATATCTTGGCGATAGAGCCAAGTTATCATCATTTTTGGCCACCAATTTGGTGGCGATCATGTTGGTGACCATTTTTGGCCAGTTCGGGACTCTCTAGATTCTTCAGAAAATTTGTGGAGAAATCCAGTAATTTCAAGACCTATGGCTCAAGCGGGACTTTCTCGAAAGGTCGCGAAGACTATTAATAGAGAGATGCTCGCAGAAAATCAGTCTTTCTTGTTTCGACCAGCGATTAATGAGAATTGTTTTGACTAACGATTAGTAGTCTTTGCCTTGACCATTGAAGCGATTAATGATTAATTCGGTCTGTTAAACGAGCAATTGCTTGTGAATAATCTTTCAAATAATTGTATTTCAGACACTGATCATTGTGTCTGTGTGCTGTTGAAGGTGTGAAGTCCTTCTGATATTTATTTTGTGAATATTGCTGTTGAATCCTGTATTTCGAGGATTGATTTTCAGCGATAAATTCTTATCGCTCTTAAAGAACTGTCTTATTCTTTGCGGCAGATTTGCATAAAATCATCGTACCCCGATCAACATAACAATACTTATAAATATAAAACATGAATTTGTTCTGCATTTTTCCATATATTTCTTTTGCTGTATTCATATTAGTTTTTTTACAACATCACTCCGAAACCTTGTAGAGAATTATAAATAATCTTGTAGAGTAGATGTATTTTATTTGAATTGTAATCGTTACAATATAATTTTATAGAAAAAGTATCTTACCTTTTCTTGTTGAGTTTGACATCGATCGGGAAATGAACAATATTTATTCTTTAATGAGACGACAGTTGGTGTGTCCGTTTATAAAGCTTGTTTTAGGTTTAGCGTGCAATTCACCGTTCCAATTGTTCCTCCGTTTCTTTCCGTAATTTTTACAGCCATGGCTTGTCATTTTGTCTGACACCGTATATACTAAGTCAATCCTTGTGTGAAAAAGAATGAATGTTGTAAAGCAGTACGGGCACATAATTATCCATTAATACTTCGCGGGTTTTTATACTTTACACAACCCCAGTTCCTGTAACATTACGTATTCCTGCGATTTCGTATTCGATTTAAAACACTTATGAAACTCTTCAGCATCATAATCGGAAATTTGGGTTCAATATTTTTGTAAAAAGATTATAATTCACAAATTCATTTAATTTTGCAGAAATGGTGCACTTATGTTTATTCTGGGGGTCATTTCATAGTTGCATGAAATTGCACAAAATACACACATTAAATGATATTATTCTCATATTGCATATTCAAAACCGATTAATATTGCATTATAGCTAAAGTGTTAGGAGAAGTTGCGTTGAATAATTTTTAACAATAATATTCTACAATGAATTTCTAAGTACATGTTTTAATTTCCTTTTCAGAATTATATCAATTAGTTTTGTGTACTCTAGAAAAATATTCTAAATTTTTCAATGAATTTAATTTCCATATATACCAAAGTGAGTTATGAAAATAATTTGTAACGCAAACATTTTTATTATAGCACTTATTTCTTAGAAATTACCAGAAATGTAGAGAAAACAAAAGGAATATTCACGTAAAATGTATTTATTAAGATAATATTATTAGTCTTTAGACTTTAAAATAAATATAAATTTATTATGACACAACATGGCAATGAAGTAATTGAATCTGAGCCTATATAAAGTTACTGAGTATCCTTTTCGTTGAATTCTGAATAAGTTCAAAAAAAGGTACGATAATCTTACTCCACATACGAATTGTTTCTCGTATAAGATTTTAAAAATTTATCACAGCATAAACATTCAAAAGAAAATATTATAAATTTATTCAGTTTCATTTCGATTATTGAATCTAATTGATTTGCATTAATCTTGCATGATTGGCCATGAAATTTGAAAAATATCATGATTTTGTAGTTTTGATAATGTATGTGATGTATTGATTCGTTTTTAATGGATATCTGTACAAAATAGCCCGAAAATAGGTGCATGATTTTCATAAATTTTAAATTTATAAGTTTATTTTTTGTAGTAAATAATTAGTTACATTTTTTTTTCATATTTTAACTGTAACATCCGTACATTGCAACAATATGTCTCTTATTTGTTTTGATAGAAATACATTTGGAAGATGCTAGTATATATATTTATATATACTAAACTAAACTCAGGGGAGCCACAGCCCATGAGGGCCAAAGCCTACTATGCTTACCTCAGTATACGTGACCATTGAGCGCTTAGGTACATAAGCATATGTCCCGAACAGTTGGTCAGTCTGAAGCGAAACTTCTAGTGTCTAGTCCCCAATCAATATACTCATTTATAGACCCACTGAAGGTATGAAAGGCTGAGCAACCTTGCACACCCAAGGAAAGAACCCCGGACTTGTGATGTTGTGATGTAGAAGCGTGATACGCTAACACTCTGCCATTGGGTCTTACTTTTATATATATACAGATATAAACAGGGTATCGAGTATATACTTATATCTTACAAGTGGAACCCTGGATACATAATTGTTACATCCAAAGGCAGAGAAGAATAAGATTTGTTGTAAATAGCAAAACATATTTCATTTCCTACTGCAAGAAATAATTTTTTTTTGTTCTTGTTACAATTCTCCCATACAGTTTTTTTCTTCTTTATATATGTGTTTGTATTTTTATTTTCGGAGATATACTAGGATTTTCAAAATATATTAGAATTTATTTTCATAGGAAAGATGTAAATAAGATAAAGGAAAGCTCTAGAGTAGAATTTTTTGGATTTAAAACTCCTCTAGTACCCTATACTTTCATCCATGATTTCTTTATCGCTTTCTGAGATATCGCAATTTCACATACACATTATTGGACGTTTCTGCTTGGGCATTATTCAGTGATAAAAGCTATTACGGAACTGAAATGCAGAGAGAAGATAGATTTTTTATTTTTATATGTTCATGTTACCGTTGAATCTTTTGCAAAGGATTTTAATGTGATAATGCAAAGGAACTAATACAAATTTTATCATTTCAAAGAGAAAAAACTATACTGAAATCCGTTTTTAGGATATTTATCTTTCCTTCTCCTTTTCTAACAACTTTATAAATATCTATCGGTATGCTATTGATGATTATTTATACCTTTTAAATTGTAATGTTTCGTTTAATCTATTAATGTATTTTTTACATGCACAGCAACACGATAGTTTTTAATGGCAAATCACTTAATTTTGAGCCACGATTAAACGATCAGAAGGAGAACGCCTAAGCTTATGCATTACTCTTCTTTGGAAAATAAATATATTGCTGCTTTTAAGAAAAGTTTGTAGTAACAATATATATCTGGTGTCCATAATTAAACTTGAAATTTGCAAGCATTCTATAGCAAAAACTATACAGCAGAATTGCATGAAAATTGGGTAATTGTAGAATGAAATTATGGGAATTTTATCGAACAAAGAAAGAACAATGAGTTTCAAAAACTATCACTAATTTGCGTATCATAATTTTATTGAGAACAAATAAATAATCAACAAAAGTTTACAAAACATGCTCAACATGTGCTATCGATCGTTTTCTGCTGCCATCTGGAAGAGTAAAACCTCATGTTCGACTGTTTAAAGTAACATTAACCGGGGAATATTACTTTAAGGTCAGATGGAGATGTGATGGGATAGGATGAAGGCATACCATGTACTGTTATTGTATCACATCGCCTTGCATAAGGAACCGGAACATTGGATTGCTCTATGTTTACGACATTTTCATATGTTAATAGTTTACATTCTGCATCGTCATCCAGTGGTAATTTTTGAAATTTATTGTGTTTTCTCCCTCGATAAAATTCCCGTCGTTTCATTTTGCCATTACCCAATTTTCATGCAATTCTGATGCATTGTTTTTTCTACAGACTGCTCGCAAATGTCAAGTTTAATTTTGGATTTGCGGTATATAAAACTAACACTTATTGAAATAATTTTCATTTTATCTTTATATATTAATGAGTAAAATTTAATGAAAAAGTTGAGAAAATAGAGTGTCAGAGGAATGAGTTAAGAAGACGAAATGAAAGAAGAATAAAATGACCAATTAAGGTGAGGTACGATAGGCGTACTTGCATATAAAGCATAACCTAATGGTTGAGAGAAAGATATGAATAATTTTGGTGGTTATCGCAAGAATAAAGCTAATATTTCAAAATAATATGCATAACAGGCCATCCTGTTGACATTTAGATGACCTTACTCAAGTCAAACTACTGGGGAAAATAAGGGTGATTTTAGTGAGACTAATGAAGCTGCTGAGATGGGACAATTCTAGACTTTGTCACAAGATGGAAGTACCTTTTAAAGGAATGAAAATCTGTCCTAGTCGGTGGAGGTCAGACAAGTATCCACTTTTCGGGCAATCAGTATATTGATTTATAAGTATGAATAGACAGAAGTTACACACAAAAGAATATGCATACCGGAAAATTTTGACAGCCTGTTGTATTTTATTACCATAGTCTAAAATCTGTTTTAATGTAATCAAATTGTTCGGCTATCAGCACGATGTTTGTCATTAACACACTTCTGTGATGATGGAGCCACGAAAATCGGTAAAATCAGAAATGGGGTCGGATATCCTTAACTGATGAGAACAAAAATTAAATAAAATAAAAACTTGATCTGCCATTTCGCAAAGCTTCAGTAATTATATATTAGTATATAAAACATTTGAATATCAGTGTGAATGTTTAAAGAAAACTTTTATTCAGAGCTTTTGTCGTATTGAAAACTGAAATTAATATAGTTTAATGTTTTCAAATGAATTTATTACTAGCTTTTAGTGACATTTATGTTTCATACATTAATTTTACAAAAAAAGAGCATTTTCTTTCTTTTATTTATTTAAATTAAGTTTTTGTATGTGGCGAATGCCTTATTGAAGAAAGTCTATATATTTCTCAACACTCTAAGTTCATTAAATACGAGCATATTAGAATATTTTTACCGAAAGTTTTCACAAAGTTGGAAAACTCTTCATCTTAAATTTATTATATATATATATATGTTACCGGTAGCGTATGAAATACCGGCATTTGAAGGAAAAGTATGAAATATGATATTTATTACATATTTTGCCTAGGCATTCTATAGAATGACCAAAGTTGTTTAGGCAAAGTATGAAAAAAAGGTAATGATAAGGCTATTATATCAATGAAGTGCATTCCTAAAAATACAAGTGTTATTCTGACAAAATAATGAGAGAGGCATTAAAAAAAGTATTCAAAATACGTAAGGGAAAATGAAAGTTTTACCGAACAAAATTTATGTCTTTCTTATTAAGGAAAACAAAATTTTCATATAAAAAATATAAAATTACTATTTGCAACATGGTAGGCTTAGTGACATTTTAAATTACATTTTATTACATTTTTCAAGCAAAGACAATTCTTATGTTGGTATTTTATTTTACTCATACATTTGAGGAATTCTTGGCAGATGCCATTGGACTAAGAAATTGCAACTGACAGGAGATGAATTCCGTGGTCAGGAATATTTTTACTTCTAAGCAAGTTCTTAGTGCACAAAGTATAATTTGGGACTTCGTATATGTTTATTTTAAAATACATTCAGAAGTTCTAAGTCGATAGAAACCATACTATCTCCCACTCATTACAAGTGCCAATCCATTGGCATTCGGAAAAAATATCACATTGTTTCACAACAATACCTTTTTTAAAAATATGTTTTTGTTTTTTCTAGCAAGATTCACAAAGCTAGATGTATAGATCAATATCATAACGTGCAGCATTTTTGCATTTGGTTGAAAGTTTTTTCAGAATTATATTATGTCCTCAAGCAAGGGACTGAATACCTACCTAGCACTATGTTCCACTACTCGAGAGCTTTTGGAATCGGACCTCGTAATTTTGAACCATAGTCAAGTGACCTGGACGACACCTGAGCTGGCCCCCTCCTTCTCCTAACAACCACGACAACGGGAGGACATTTGAACTCTCGACAGATTTAACGTGCATTGCTTCCCTACACTTCAGGTCTTCAGCGATACGAGGCTCGAACTATCATGTCCTAAAAATCCGTGACGTATTACTGTATAGCAATGGTTTCCAACCTTTTATCTTCCTGACCGATCAACGTTTGATAACTTTACCACGGCCCGTTGAGGGGGGGATTTTGATTACTTATATTTTATATTGTTTTGATTTAATAATTTAATTGTATTTAAACACGCCTTCAGAATAAAATTCAGTTGCACCAAAAATGAATATAAAGTGATTTTACATGAAATATAAAGTGATTTCTATGGAAGAGAAATGCCCAAGAGAGAAAGACATCCCAGTAAATACAATGATAATAATTTAATGCTCTTTGATGATAATAAATTAATGCCCGATACCCTGGGGGTTGGGGACCACTGCTGTATGATACTGACGAGTTCTTTAACAGGTTAATTAGTGTTTTTTTTAACAAACATCACATCATAGATATTCAACTACCACTAATCCCTGGTTTCCTTCTTAGTGGTCAATTTAGCATTTTTTACAACAGTTATTAACTTCTAGTAAGCAACTTTTTTTGGCAACATTAACTCGAATTTTGGCCACCACTTCGTCGAATAGTTGTTTCATGTCTATAGATCAGTGGTCGGCAACCGTTTAGCTGTGTCGTGTTAAACTAATCTACTAATATGATCTCCATAGGGGTTTTTGCACAACTCAAAAACAGACAAATTTCCTTAGTAATGCAAAGTGCCACTGAGAGAAATGTGGCTTGCCACATGTGTAACGCCATTTGTACCATAGGTTGCCCACCCCTACTATAGACCATGTGACTCCTTCTCCTACACCATAGATTGCTACTGAATTTTCACACATCACAGGGAAAAAACAATTTTTAGGTGAAATAGTTTAGTAAAATTGAGTATTTTGGCACTGCCGAGCAAACCGCAATGCTCAACTGACAAATTCTGAGTCTGAGGCACGTGCTAAAAATCTCGTGTCACCATGCAATATTCAAAATGGAACGTAGATGTATTCCATAATTTGCCAGTTTCTCATTAGGCATTCTATAGAATGTCTAGACATTGTATAGAATACTTAAAACCAGCCGACAATGTACGAAATCCTTCATATTTTACATATATTTCACACATTGGCTTAGGCATTCTATAGAATGCCGGATTTCATACATTGCCAGTAACATATATACACACATAACGCTTTCTCAAATGGCATTCTGGTGGATGATCTGGAATGTGGGTCATCATAAAAAGAAAGATTACGGCTGTGATTGTAGTTTTTATTATACTAATTTATGATTATCACAAGCCATTATTAAATCACACTAAAGCTTTCATACTATTATAATCCTAAGGACCCAGAAGAGAGTGAAGTAAAAGTGTGTGCACACGGGCAAAGAAGGAAAATTAATTCCTTTGCTCTGTTAAAGGCAGAGTATTTGATACGCATGAAAAGGTTGGGTGTTAACAAAAATAACTTTTACGGGGATGTGATTCACTACACACACACACACACACACACACACACACACACACACAACACACACACACACACACACACATATATATATATATATTATATATTATATATATATATAAATATACATATATTGTGTATTTAAAAAATGAAATATGTAACTTTCAAATATGATATTCACTCTAAGGCTAAAGTTGTTAATGTCAAGACACTCAAAGGCACACAAATACTTAAAATCCATAAATTTTAGCATTGCTTTTTGAATATACGCAAATTCTTACATCTGTAAATGTTTCCTGATACGTGAAGGCTGTTTAACGAACTCAATTTTAATCTATGAAAAATATACTTTCAGTAAAAATAACTTCGTATCGCATTTGTTTTTATGGTAAAAATTTAATAATTAAAAGTTGATTTTTACGCATAATATATGTATTAAAATATTTCATTTTCCATGCTGCCATATCTTGTTTGTTACAATTATTTAACAATTTGTTCCTAACAATAAATCTTATTTAAAAAATTAGATAAAAATAATATTTATCTCTTTTTTTATTTAATTCTTTTGGGTAACCATTGAAAAACTTCTCAAAATGCAGATAAATCTAAATATATCCGTTATTATATATAATTAGTTTAAATTATGATTTACATAATATAATTTGGGGCTTAATTATATGCATATAAAACATATTAATATAATTTGGTTTAATCTAATTTTGTACAACTTTATGTACGTACAATGTTGGAGAGTTTTTACATGCATATGCATTTTTTAATACAATATATTTTATAGGTATATTTTCTTTACTGATTTTCACGAATTAAGAGACGTGTATTCAGAGACTCTTTAAACTGTTGAGGGACTCATAGTAAAGGGAATATAATGGCATATTTCTTATGGAGGTAATAAAAACAGATTAAGAAACTTAGAAAGAGAATGGAGGATATTAAAAATAAAATTCCCGTGCTAATCACAAATAAGAATTAATTTCATTCTTAATATTAATTCCTAAGACTAATTCTGCACTTTGAAACCAATTAGCGTTTGAAATTCTTTAAACTATCAAGTAGAAAAAAATAATTATTGATAGAACATATTTATTTTTGCATCATGCTTATTTGTGCATGCTGGCTCTATCTAATCATTTATTCATTACCATGCAAAACATTAATTTATGGTTCCAATACTGGAAATAAATTCTTTGGTGAAAGCTTTCAATAATCAAAACAACTTTTTTCGTTTTAATTTGGATGAGAGTTAGTTCCGGAGTTCATTGAAGAAGAAATATATAATGATCTCCATCTTTTTATAATACAGAAGGGAAATCATTAAATTTCCGGAAGATTTGCTTATATTTTGGTTCAAGTACATTTTCAATTAATTTGTAACTTCCATGATTATTTTTGATCATGGAATTAAGTTTGTGTGTGGGAAGAGATCTTATTTTAACCTTTGCTTTGAATGAAATTAATCTTATTGCAATAATTAGCTTTTCAAGTTAATACTTATACTAAAGTTTAAAATATACATAAACGTTTTTTTCCCGTGTTTGTATTTAATTTGCTTACATCCTTTTCGAACTTTGTTTTAAAATATCTTTTTTCTATATTTCTTTCTTTTTTTGATAAAGTAATGATAATTAGCAACTTAAGCTTATGATGCTTAAGTAATGTTTGATAAATATTATAAGATTTTTTTAAAAAAATAATTATATATCTAATATATAAAATTCTCCTGTCACAGTGTTTTTAACTAAACTACTCCGAAACGGCTAGACCGATTCTAATGAAATTTTGTGCGTATATTCAGTAGGTCTGAGAATAGGATGTAAACTATTTTTCATTCCGATTTTGCAATTAGTTAAAAAGATATTAATTAAAAACCTTGAAACGCCTAATTGTTTTACTCCTGCGGGTTGTTTACTTGGCAGAACTTCCATTCCGTTTCGGCCGAGCGGTGATCCGACATTTGCCACCATCTTAAAATTGCCATCCAATTTTTACCATTGAAATCAGACAAAAATAATTACAGAATCGGAAAAATCATTTATTTCGCCCCAATACGGTATAATTGTTTTTGCAAAATAATCATATTTTCTATTTTTTAAAAAAGGGTTAAAACTGATGCGTTTTTATGCAAATTATTTCTAAATTGTTGCGTATGAATTTGTTTTCGTGTTATTAAAACGATATTCTACACTAAATAACTTCAAGCCTTTCTCTTTTAGATCCAGTAATTTAAAAAATAAAATTCCCAAAACTTTTTTTAAAAAGATCTTTTACAAAATACTCAAAATTTTAACTTAAAATAGAATAACTTTGTCATTTATGAAAATAATCGCACGAAACTTTATTTCCGTGTGTAAAAGAATATTATCCGTAATCTGTACGAAGATTGAAAAAATTGCGCAAGAATTACGGATTTTACCATTTTTTTTTGTTATTTTCGTAAAAAACCGTTTTTGCAAGAAATAATTTAAACAGTATTTTTTGTACATTTTTTTCATTTAAAAGTACTTTATTTTTTAAATTAATTTGTGAAGTTTGAAAGCATTAACTTAAAAATTACGCCCTAAAAATAAAAATTAATTATTAAAAAATACGCGATTTTACAGTTAGCCAAACCTTGGAGTCGAAAAATAGTTTTGCGCCAAAGACCTTTGAAATGTTTAACCGTCAACCGCATCTAACTCAAGGGTTACACTAAAAAGTTCTGCCTTAAAAAGGGGAAATCTGTAATTTTGGAGAGTAAAAAAAAAATGCGAGTGAAAAAGTTATTTTTGCTTCAATTTACGTCATTTTTTCTTTAGATAATTTTCAAAATTAAATCATTATAGATGTTAGATTAAGATGACAAAATGTATTCAATACATTTCTGAGACTCATTTAAAATATTTATCAGTATCAAAATTTTTGTTCTCTTTCATAAAACTTATAGTTTACTTTAAAATAATGCCTAATGTATAAATCTTTTTTTGACATATAATTTCATAATAAAAACTCAAAATTTGCCCATTTCGAATTTTTTTTTTGGAATTATTCAGTTAAATAAGCATAACTTCCTTAGAAAAAATAACAGCTATGTTCAAATAAAAAATTCTTCTTTATTAAATACGTGTTATTAATATATATCAAAAATCACCAAATTGGCATGTCACAATTAATTGCTAAATGAATATTTTTAATCATTATTAGTATAAAATAATTAATTAATTTTGTTTCGTATTTTATGATTTCTTCTAAAATGAATAAATATAGATGAATTTAAATGAAAATGATTTTTAAAAAATTCATTGATCATTTAGAATCAGTGATTAAAAAAATAAAATGCCAAAAACTATTTTTTTTAAGAATTTAAAAAAAAAAACTTTTTTTTTTTACAAAACAATGATATTTTGCATATTTTATGATTTTTAAAACTTTTAAAATCAGTGATTAAAAAAAAAAGCCAAAAGCTTTTTTGAACAAATTTTAACAAAACACTCAAAATACTTAAAACATTCATTTAAAAATATCTTCTTTTATAAAGATAATTGCATGAAACTTTTTTCCCGTGTGTCGAACATTTCAAAATATCCTCACAATTTTACTTCAAGATTTAAAATAGTAGTAAAATTTTGTAATTTGAAAAATTTCTACTTTTCTGTCTTTTTTCAACATACAACTATTTTTAAAAGGCTACATTTTCATTTCCGGGGACTAAAAAATTGCAACGAAAGAATTGAAAAGTGAGTGAGTGATTTATAAATTCGCACTGTTCACCTATTCGAGGGTTTTTAGCGACGGACCTCGAAATTTTCAACCATCGTCAAGTGACGAGGACGACACCTAAGCTTTTACCCACCTCTCCTAAGTACCACACCACACCAACGCAAGAACAAATTTCGAAAAAGGGAGTTTTAATGCTATAGATAAAGAAATCACTCACATCGCACACACACACACACACACACATAAGTGCTATCGTCCTGAGGGAAACAAGAAATTCCCATGGGGATTAAGTTATTCACTGGTAAAAGCCCGTGCAACGCCGGGCTAAGCGGAGAGGAAAAAACAAAGAAGTAAAAGTAATTTCGAGAAATAATATTGGAAGTGCTGATTTTGTGAAGAGAAGGGAAAATGTTAAACGAGAAAGCCGTGACACGCACTCACGGGCCATACACTCACATCGTACGAGTCACACCCACACAAAAGTGCTGGCGTCAGAAAGAAAGGAGGAAATTAACATGGGGATTAAGTTATACCCTCGGTAAAAGCCCGTGCAACGCCGGGCCGGGTCAGCTAGTATTTATATATTTTGCCAAGGACACTTTAGTTAAAACGGATTACAATTAAATTGTAATAAACATACTGTTTCGATTTGCCGAGTAAAATTGATTGATCTGAAGCATTATGACTTATTTTGTTATCTTAAGCATTGCAATTTGAAGGAAATTATTTGTGAAATCAGAATTCACATCTCTATGTTATTTAATTTTTTAAAATCATTTTCGGTTATAAGTCATGCTGGTAATCTTTTCATTAAGTTACTATAGAATTGAAAAAAATTGTATTTACTTATTCTCGAAACTATTGGCGACATTATATGAATTGAAGCATGTGGTTGCCAATTCAGCGCGTACGACACATAGGAAATTTCGGTTGACAATTTGGCGTATTATTAACAGAGTTGGCGGTTGTTGTGATAATACTGAAGTACCAAAGATGTTTTCTAGTCTTCTGAAAAAGATTGTAAAAATTTTCAAAATTTCTTAAAACTTACTGAATTGTAATTTATACATATATTTTATAGAACACGCATAATAACTTCGTTACAGTTATCAAGATCACTACAACAAGGAATTTTTAATTTCTAAACTATTCACTTACGGTGATTTTGACCCCTACATATTGAATAAAATAGAATAAGAAATGCTAAATTACTTTACAGGAGTATTATTTTTAAGTAATTTGCTTTTCACAAAATGATGCGATATATAAAAAAACATCTAAAAATTATGAATGAAATAGATTTAAATACATTAATTCGGGGCTAAATCTCAAAAATAAGGTTGCAAAAAAAACCAGATTTGGTTTTTGATATTTATTTTTCATAATTCAACATATGTAATTATAACTTAATGCCTTTAAAACTGCTTTTAAGACTTCTAAGCATTAGTATGTGTGTGCATCACACACACATTTCATGTAATTTCAATACACTAAATTTATTTATATTTTGTTATTTTGACATTAATTTATCCATGATTAAATAAACTATTTATAATTTGAAGCCTTATTTATTAGCTGAATTTTATGTATTTTTTACGAATTTTTAGTATGTATATAAACTTACACATTTCGTCTAAATAAGAAATTTTCTTTTAGCTATTTTAGTTACATTTGTTTCAAAAAGTCAACATATGTTTCGTATTTATCTATCTAACTGTTAGCTTCTTAATCTATTAACCCATTTTCATAGATTATTTAAAACCTTGACTGAAATGCAATTTAAAATATGACTGTTTCTTTTTTTTTCTTTTTTTTAAAGTAGGGGGTTGTGTGTATTATGTTACGTTGTGTATGTAACAAATATTATAAGTGCTCTTAATATTGTAATTTACTTAACAAATGTTAGGAAAACTTTACAATGTTCAATAGAAAAAACATAATAACTTCGTTTAAAATCTATTTTTAGTTTTCCTTATTATACTTTGTTACCGAATTTAACTTTGTTTCCCAAAACTGTTTCCCTTTATCTGCCAAGATTTTTATCATCTATAAGGAAAATAACAACCTTATAAATGTCATTCAGTATTACATGCTAAACTTAGAAGAAAGTCTGATTAATAGGATTATTTTCCGCTTTGTCTTATTGCATTCCATGTCGACAGTAAAAACATGTTAAATGAACTGTTCTTCCAATTTTATAAGTCATGAACGATATGTATGACAATGCAAAGTCTAGATATTATTGTCTTCCACAATTCTCAATAAACACTGATATTTCAGAAGTTTTATGAAATTAATCTGATTTACTTCCTTCCCTTCTCTATGGAGGGAAACTTAAAGCAGATTTCTTTTGTCCTGAATTCCTTATTTATATTGAATTACAATCCCTACGTAGGAGAAAATCCAATTTCAGGGCCAGCTCCTTAATTTGGTTACAGCAAATGCCCCCAAATCTCTGGCACACGAATATTGTTCTGAAAAAGCAAAACTGCTGCTTTATCCAATGAAATTTTATTGTATCAAAATCAAATGAATATGTATATTTAGTAATAAGGCTATTCATATATCTATTATTATTTTCTTACTTTATTTACAATTCATTAAATAGTGATATTAATTTCAATATGCAAAGATTAAATTTTTAAATGTACGTATTCAGCTTGGATAATAACATATTTAATTGAGCTTGGAAATTATTATCTCCTCTTATGTTATTCCTTTCACTTTCTGCTTCATAATTATATGTGCTTTTAATTTTGAACAGCATTAATTTTATATTTGGTCAAGTCTTTAAGTCTTTTGTGTTGTGTAATGTAAAATAAGACTAATGAAAATGAGCTACATTAAAGATATAATGTTGAATTATAAAATAGTCAAAAGCATATTCAAGTTTTTTTCGACGTATTATGTTTCAAAAAAAAAATTACTATTATTTTCTAAATATTCCTTTAATTTTCTCTTCTTCTTGCTTAATTTAACAATGCTTTATAAATTTCTTATTAGATACCTTGCAGTGTGTAGCAGATTATCAGAGTAGAAATTGCTGTAAACCACAACTAGTCTGATAGATATCTTATTTTTGCTTTATCGTTTAGTAACCACTTTTTTATGGATCACAATAAAGTGATTAAATCATAAATTTATTTTGAGACTCAGAAAAATCGTATAATTCCGATTTATTTATTTTTGCTCTTCTGGTTTATTTCTTCAACATAGATCTTTACTGCGTATAATCATAAATACATCAGCAAAAGAAATTGTCTTAAGGGAAAGTCTGGCAAAGATTTTAGGAGTGGGCTAAAAAAATCTTTTGATGACCCAAATAAATTTGTTAAAAAATGCGTTGAAGATAATAAAAAAAATATTATTTTGGACCCTCTTTAATATTGATCCTATAAAAGAAATTGTCGTGACCTTGCTTGCTGTTTTTTTTTTTTCATTTTCTTGGATGATTTAAATATAAACAAATAAGAATATTTTTTTGAAATTCCATGCATACTGATTAGGGTGGATTTTTTTGTATGCTTTTAAATTTTTTTCGATCAACTTGTACGTGAATTCTCGAAATTACAATTTGCAAATGCAAATGAAAAGAAAACGCAATTCTACAGAAATTACAGTGAAAACAAAATCTAACATTCTTAGAAATGATTTTTAAAACATTAAAATTGAAAAATGTACATATTGTTATGTATTAAATTTTGAGGCTAGCTGGATAGATACCCTTGTAGTTATACCTGTTCTACAGGGGTAATACCTTATCCATTCTATTAAAATTTCAAAGAATATGTATTTCTTACATCGTGTTCATACTAATAATTGTCCACGAAAGTTTTCATATAAGAAACGTATGTATGTGATTTTCAAACACTTATATTTATTTATATTCATTTCTAGTCTTTTGTTTCTGAAAATTGTTGAGATCCGATTTTAATGCCTTTTTACTTGTAACATTTAACTAGTGTCATGGAAAGAGTATTTAAGCCATTAAAGACCCACGTTTTAGTTCTTTTTTTTTCAAAAGATGAAAATAAAATACTTTGATCTAGGTGTGAAAAGCACGCTAACTGAAATTAAAACTAATTTATAATCAACGAATAATGTCTGAAAAATAAAACTGAAAATTTAGTTTAGCTGATAAATAACCTGAACACAATGTTTAAGAAAATTTTGAATTTAATGTTGTGTTTTCGCAAATCCAGTCCTAAATGGGTTAAAAAGATATAATTATTATTTTTTGTTTATGATTATTACAAAAAAGAACACTTTTCACTGTTTCAAAATTTCCTTTTGATGGAAATAAAATTACAGAAATATTTTTGTTAATATTTCATCACAAAATGTGCTTCGTTTTGATACTTCTTGTACAAAAAGTTTGAATGTAAGAATTTGAGTGATAAAAGTTTATAATTTTTTGATTATCATATATATATACACTGGTGCCCATAAGTTAAGCATAAATCGTAAAATGCGAAAAACATGGAGTAAATATTCGTAAAATTATTCCAAATTTCTTGCGGATAGTAATTGGATGAAGAAGAAACATTGCGATTATGCAAAACTTTTCAATCGACGACGTCCTGCGCGAAAGACCGGCGCATGTCGGAACACGGAGAAACCAAATCACGCATTATAGGTAGTTCAGACAAGTTTCGTGCAACTGCTGTGCGAATAATCGTTGTTAACCATCAAATAAGGTGAATGATGGCACAAAGACGCCAATTGGATATGTTTACGAAAGTAAGAATCGTTGGAATGCTGGAATCATCGCGATCACAAACCGAAATGTCTCGAATTCTGAAAGTGGACCAGTCTGTGAGCTCAAGACTGTAGCAGAGGTTTCAAAGAACGGGAGATGTTACCCAACAACCAGTATCAGGGCGACCAAGAGTAGCAACCCCTCGCCAAGATCAATATTTGGTAAAAGTGCGCGACGTTAGTGTTGCAGTACCGCTAGAGCACTGGGTTTGGCGTTCACAGTCGCAACAGGAATACGAATTTCCAGACAAACTGTTTACAGGAGACTCAGTCATGCTGGCCTGTATGGCAGAAGACCAGCAGTTTGCATTCCCGTCCCGTCTGCGCATAAACACGCTCGTTTGAACTGGAGTTTGAAACATCAACATTGGAGTGTGGGAGAGTGGGCCAATGTGATGTTCAGTGACGAGTCCCGGTTTAGTCTGAGTAGTGATTCTCGGTGGGTAACGATATGGAGAGAACGTGGAACGCATTTTGAACCAAGAAACATAACGGAAAGACATAATTTTCCATCAAGGGGAGTAATGATATGGACAGGCATCATGATGGACTGCCGCACAGACCTCCATTTCTTTGACACGGGGTCCGTGACCGCTCAAAGATACCAGGGACGGAGTTCTTGAGCTTTATGTTTTTCTTGTTTCTTGTTGCTGTCGGTCTTGACTTCATAAGCCAGTATGCTTTACACTTATTTTCAGAAAATTTTCTATGAATTTTCTAAAAATATATTCTGACATTTCATATGGTCTTTTTTTATTTTTATAAAATCATGTAAATAATATGGCGTGTAAGAATAATATTTATTATATTGTTCCAAAACCAGGTATCCTTATACTGAAAAGAAGCATATACATTAAATCATGCATATTTAATTAAATACATAGATACTATTATTTTTAAATTGATTGCACATTTGTTCACACACAGGGTATTCATAAAACCATTATTCATACTTTTGGTTAAATAGCATTCAACTAGACAAGCACAAATCTAGGTTTAGAACTGAGCAGGTGCAGCGTTAGAGGGATCATTCCGAGAAAAAAAAATGGTGTTAATCAAAGTTATTTTTAGTTATCTATAATGCTTATAATGGAACTGAAAGAAGTATAAGCGAATCAGTTGAATGCCAAGATGCATTAAATGTATGAACTGAAGAAAATAGTCTCAGAAAAATTCAAAGATTGCGATAAGAATGCATGTCGAAATAAAACATTCCTTTTAGAAGTAACTTCCAATGATTTCAACGACAATTCTGAGAAAGAGACTCCGTTAATAATTAAACGGTAAGAACAAATGTGAATGGAATATTATAGTTTGTCATCCGCCATGAACTGTAATGAATAGCAAATTCAATCTCTTAGTTTCAGTTTCCCTAGAATTCTTCAGAATTATTATTATTAGGAACATCTCTGTGTGTGTACTTAAAAGGAAGTTGCTCTCTTTCAGTTTGCTTGCACTTGCACTGGAATTCGAAGACTCCAAATCATGTTTGCCAGCGTAACGATTTCCTTGAAATCTCTTCTTGTTTGGTCTCACTGATCTTGTTTTTGGCATGAAAATTTTAATTTAATAAAAAATAACTATAACTCTATAGAAAAAAAAGAAACGAGCCTTACAGTAGTCGCATATGATGTGTAACATCTGACATGTTATCGTGGTAAATACGCAATAGTGATTTTAATCCTGAAAAAAATGAATCGGGTATGATTGGAAATAATTTTCTATCGAATAAATGTATCTTTAATGAAAATTTTATTTAATTAACACAATGAGTAATGCAATTTTTTATCAAAAATAATTATTCTTGTTTAATTTGGGGAAGATCGGAGAGAATATGTTTATGAAAACTAAAATATGACACATATACTTGTGATTTCAAAGTATATTAAAAATCGTTGAAAAACAGCGTCAATAACAGTACCACTGTTAACTGTCGAAACATTTCGATTTGTGTTCATGTCGAGCTTGAGTTCATCTTTCAGAAAAGCTATGAGCGGCTCATCTTCTGGCAAACTGAAGGTAACGTTAAAATCACCATTCAAAATCATGGGAAGCGAGTGAGTTTTTTTTTTTTAAAGAGCAGAACACCTTCGGTATACAGTAAAAGTACAAAATGCAGGAAATACTTAAGTTTTTTAACTGTTTGATTCGGAGAAATGTATGCGACCACCGAAATGACTGTTTGTTCATTTTCAAATAAGCATTCTGCCGCAAATATGTTCCTAATATATTGACTAACAATACCCAATCCAATTGTTTGACGATCAATAATGTCCATATATTACTTACTTGTATTTTTTTAAGAATGATGATCTTTGTCAGATGCTTAACAGTGAATATAGTTATTAATATAGTTTACACATATAAATATAACTTCAGATTTCATACACAACGAGCACTGACAGTTTGACAATTGAGTGTAAGAATCGCAAGTTTGTTCTGGATGAAGTCTAATAAGACTTGCTGGTATGAGCGAAGTGGATTTATAGTCATGAAAACGAAATCGAGTTTTTGAATTCGAATATTTTGAAATGCTACATTTAACAATATAAAAAGGCTGGGGGGCTTGATGGCTACTAGAATTGGACTCCGTGCGAGGGTAAAGAGACACCACCAAGCGCGCTTATTGGTCAAATCAAACAGCGCGCGCTTCCCCGACTTCCTGTTACGCATTTCGTCCCTTTTCACGAAATCACTCCAACAAATATCCAGCAACCGAGAGTAAAGATTTTATACATCAAAATACTAATAAATAGATCTAAAGATCTTTAATTTTAACACAACTGACAAAAATATAGCAACTCGTTTAAATCCAAGCAAGCATTGCAATCAGTTAACTGTTGCCAATTTAAAAGCGAAATATATTTATTAAAGGGGTTCACCCATGTGACGATCTGTTTTTGAAGCATTTTTAGAGAATTTTTTTTTATCATTTATTATATGTATGTTATGAGTATGTATAAATGTTTAGCCAAAAATATCGAATAGTACATGAGTTATAGCGCACTGAAAACACCCACCTCGAAAAAATGGACGCGTTTACTTCCTCCACAATTTCGACTGATTGGCTTACCTGAAATTTAAAAAAAATTAATGACATTTTAATCTATAACCTTAAATGCACAGAATGAACTGTACTCAATTGAAAATATCAAAAATCGGATTTTGGGAAGACCTCTGAAAAAAAAGTTTCGACTTTCATGGATTTTTTGTTATATTTTTATTATAAAAAATGAAAATATTTTAAATTTTGGAAGGGTCGTAGTCCATTTGGTGCGTATATGTGTGCTGAGTCTTCTCCATAAATTTGAAATCATTCGGTCAAACTGTTCGTGAGATGCGACGTAGAAAAGTTTGAAAAACACAGTTTTGAAAAAAAAACGTGTTTAAAGTTTCAGGTCCGATTAAAACAATGAAAATCTTTATTTACCCTCTATCGGCGATTCCTGGTGGCGAAGACTAAAACAAATTCGACGAAATATTCAATAATTATAGATATTTCCTTTTAAGCCTGTACAAACCTGTCTATACTTGTATGAAAGTATATTTGCATAGGTGGGTCAATGGTATCAAGCCGACTGTACATAATAGGCGCTCCAAATCAGAGCTCCGAACAACTGCTTTTCTAACCATTGCTTCTTTATAATGACTTGAATCTTAAAAATTCGCTTTACTGCCGTATTCTAGACATGTAAAGAAAATTTTATATATATATATATATAAATCTTTGGTTTTTTGAAACAAATATTTGGGTCAATCCCCTTAAAACATATATAAAGTGAAAAATAAAGTTTTTTTAACTCAAAAATAATTCCCTAATTTTTTTTAATGAATAAAAATCGCATTTTGTGGTTAAAAACCAACCGAAAACTCACACTTCCAGATTCAAATTTAAATTTCCGGTTTCGCTCGCGCGTGCGTGCGATTGGGCTTACTACCCGAAACAAAAGCAGTTGTAACTTTTTTTCCAATTAGCACATAGTTAAAAGTAAGATATACTTTGAAAGCTTTTTAAACAGTCTACAAGAATAGACTAGAAATAAATTTCAGAAAAATTTTAATTATAAATTAACTAAATTTTTTTTGAAGAAAATGACGATTTAAAACCATTCGGATACCTTAATATTCTTATGTTTTATTTTCCGTCAATCCAAAATACTATGTTTCTTAATGTTTTTTTATAAATAAAATAAAGAGTCACAAAGAATAACATTTCATGAAGAAAATAAATAATTTTGAAGATTTGTTCAGCTTTAATTCCCAATCCAAAAGATCTCCATAGGGGAAAGGTTTTAATTTTTTAATGTTTACTCCCCGACAGTATGAGTTACTGGTGATGAATCTCAGAATTTAAATTGTCATTTAAGTGATATATAAGCTTTTATAGCTTCTTTCTTTTAACAAAATTTTTAAAAGAGATTTTAACTTTGATCATTTGAAACTGAATGGGCCAGGGGAAAAACCTGAATTATTCAAAAGTTCGAATTACTTACATTGTCTTTTAAGAAGTAGAGCTAAATTTTTAAAGAAGTGAATTCACTAAAAAATCCATTTATTAATCTCTTCGCCGCTTTATTTCTAACATATTTATTAATGAAGGATTCTAAAGACTAGACAAAATATACAGCTTATCCAAATTTTTGGATTATTTAAAATCAATTACAGAAACTCGACCCAATACATACAAAGTGGTGGTTTGAGTCCCAGATCTATTTAATGTGCCACAAACTTTCTTTTCTAGACGGCAAATTTTATTCGAGATTCAAGATTCAAATTTTAGCCTATTCCAGTGCATCAGACACAATGCTGACTACCATCTCCAATGAGTTATTGCATTCCTCAGGTAATTACATCCTCTCTCTCTTTTTATTATACTTCTTATGAATCCATTTCAAGCAGAGAGAATTGAGGGTATTTTATACTGCATCACGAGGGAGTATTACAAAAAAATGTTTCATAAAATCCAAAGTGGGAAAAATATTTTACTATACAAATCTTTATCCTTGGAAAATGTAAATCTAGTTTTTTTTTGCAGTAACTGGTAGCAAGCAGTTTAAATGACTCAGAAATCTCTCAATGCGATGCCAAACTTCTGTTATTATTTGTCAAAAATTCATAAAGTAAAGATTTAGATAAGGGTTGGTGACGAAAATGGAGGGATGGACAAAGAATACCACATCATCATGTCTTCTCATCTTTCTTCATTATTTTGAAAGGAAATGCAATGTTCTGAAGACACGCAAGTGGATATTTAACCTAAGACAAAACAAAAGAACTCTTATTTAATGATATTACCGATTTGTAGTTTACTCAATTTACTAGATTCTATTTACTAATAAAATGCAAATTTTCTTCTGATGCGTTTTGTATAAGCAATTTATACATTTTATTTCAATCTAAGTTATGTGAGTAAATATAACCAACATAGAGATTCTTGGCAGTAATGTGTAACGATGTGTTGGAGAAAATTTGATATTATAGCAGTATATAAGTATTAATAAGCATACAGTAACAAACAAAAATAAAAGTTTGCAATGGCCAATTTCCACTTTTTACATCACGTGCGCAGATTTTTTAATAATTAAAAGAATTAATTATGGTAGCTATTAAAATATTAAGTTCTTGTATGAACTCATGATTTTTTTAAACAAAAGAAAGGAATTTTTTTTTTCCGTTTGTAAATATTTAAGGACTTTAATAATCGAAAATATGGAAATATTTTAGAAAGAAGAATTTTATTCTTTTTCACATGTTTCATTATACTACACTTTTGAAACAGTACTATATTGGATAAACGGATAAAAAGAAAATAAGCCACAAACACAAGGCACTCACTTTTTGTGACTTGCTAAAATATGTTACTGGAAAAAAAAGAAAAATTCAGAGAAAATAGGGAGAAATGCATAGATTCTTAAGTTGTGACTTAATAACTTCAGTTAAATAAATTTTAACATTAAAAATGATATATTTTGTGTGAGCCATATTTTCTGGTTTTTAATGATGTTAAAAAAGCAATCAATATTGAATTATCCTTCATTTTAGTTGGATTTCATTGATTCGCATCATTCATCTTCTGTTGACTTCGTAGGTTTATACCGCTGTTCACTATAATATAGTAGCATTATGGTGTTAGAAAAATTCATATTTTTTTGTATTAAAAAGTCTTTAAATTGATTTCAAGAAAATGAGATTATTTTTTTTACTCTTTATGTCTAAAAAACTTGTAGAGTATACTCTCAAAATATGTAGTAGTTTATAGTTTTTAACTCCTTTCCAAAGTGTAAATTTTCCATGAGTTTCTTTATTTAATAGTTATTCAAGACTGTCTGTACTTAATATATCAGTTTTCATAAAAATGATTGATAACGTAAACTATAACGAAAAATTGCAATCATTTTTTTGTGTGTATTAAACACAATTTAGTGTAATTTTTGAAATTTTATTGCCCATATTACATCCAGCCAAATATATTGTTTTTGATCTCCTCAAAATCAGAATCAAAACATTTTAAATAATGCGTGAAATTTATATACACAAAAATTAATTATTACATGAAATATAAAAAGTAATACATAAATTTGTATTCAATTTTATCAAAGAATTATTATAAGAAACCTTTAAATTGTCTTTTTATAATATGGTTTCTTCACCATATTTCTAATAATTGTATATTAATTTTGAAAGATTAAAATGTTAAAAGCTTCTTATAAGTGTTTTGTTATCCCATCTGCCCGTTATTATCAATTAAACATTACTATCAGCTTTTAAAATAACTACAAGCATACTGATCATTGGAATACAGCAAAAATAAAAAAAAATAAAGAATTGACTCTGTAAAAAAATGCTGTAGACTTCTTTAATAGTGTTTAAAGTTAAATTTTCTGTATTTCCAACTTTGATGTAATGTTTTGTATAATTTTACTTGATGTTTTAACTCAGTAGTTTTAGTAATTATATTATAGTTTTAAATCATATGTTTTTATAAAGAGTTTCAGAAGAAAAAATATGATTTTCTGTTATTGAGTAATTTTAGTAACAAAAAAATCGCACTGTTATAATAATAGCATGTGATATCATATCCTAGAATATTTCATTTATATAAATAAATTTATTAAAATTTCCCTCAAAATTCTTAACAGGAGAAATTAAATTTTCATTATTGTCCTTTAAAGTAAATTTGCCTTACTATGTTTGCTGATTTACATGCAAATTAATTGAAAAATTCGGAAAATTCCGGATTAATTATCTATTTGTTCCTTAAGTATTAAGTGTGATAATTTAAGGGATTTTTTTTAAAGATTTTCCCTTATCAACAACTGTAGAAATGACTTGTGGAATAAAATTTTCAATGAAAGCCAAACTATTCATTTAGTTTTTAACACGCTTTTATAAGCTTCACTTGTATGCAACGGAATCTTTGAAGTCTATTTTCACCCACTTTAAAAGGTCAGATTAATTTGAAATTTGCACACTTTGTCTAGGACCAATGAATATACAATAATTTAATAAGTTTGTTCCATTGTCCTGATCAAGATAATCAAGATTACCGATTTTTAGATTTGGCGACTAATCCCATATTCCATTTCTGAACTTGGTGACTAATTCCAGATTTAGCGACTAAAAAATTAACTTACAAACCTAAACCGAAAAACAAATAATAAATTATTGTTTAAAAAAAACTAAAAAACACCTTGTTATAGTTAATCGAACTAAAAAGTAAAAAAAAAATTCTTAATAAAAGAATAAAATGACTAACGAGAAAATTAATGTCATTGTGGTAAAAGAGTGGGTGGTTTGTACTACGTTTTTACACTAACTCTGCATTACCGAATAGAACTAGTAAAAAATTATAGCAATTTATATCATGCACCCTACGCTTTTACCACAATGGTATTAATTTTCTTGTTAATCATTTTATTCTTATATTAAGAATTATTATTTTTTTAATTTTTAAGTTCGATTAGCCATAAAAGCGTATTTTTTTAGTTTTTTTAAACTATAATTTATTATTTAAGTTTGGGTCATGCAAATGTTTTATAATATCTTCAATAGAAACGAAAATTTTTGTGATATTTTTTTTAAATATAATCCAATTTTAACTGCTGAAATAGGGGGAAAATTACTTATTTAAACAAAAAGCATTTGATACGAAGACAAACTTATTTTATTAGTTTATATTTAGTTTAATATAGATAAAAGGCTTCACATCACTGTATATGCCGGAATTCCC
>BMAO01012308.1:0-15148 GCA_019973975.1 Trichonephila clavata
AAAGTTAATAACATGAAAATTATACTACTTGCAGATGATTTCATGACATCCAATCTTTAAGTAAGAAGAAAGTAAATTTATTTATTTTCGAAGCAATCCTTACAGATATCAGCATCATCCTCTTCAAAAATTGCTCTTGAACATAATAAACAAAATTTCGAGTCATTCTACAGAACTTACATGGGCGTAAAGCGCAAATTTTCCTTTTTCAGTTTCCTATTGTTCAGGTAGTTCAGTGTTTTGTTCCAAATTCAAAAGTTCATAGATAATTGTCCTGTTGATCGAGGCATAGTTGATACATTTAGACATTGTTTCATCCATGATCAAGGAGATTTTTACTTAGCTTTATCGCAAACTTTCTTCTAGATAAAGTTTTTTCAGATTTGTCAGCCATATTATATACATATATAATGAGCATTCACACACACACTAAACTGATACTTATCATGTCATAAAATACGCAAAAAGGCCATATACGTGTTTTCTACTGCATAAAACGTCGTTACACATCTGATCTATATGTCTGATAATATGTCTACGTTTGTTGCACTGTAAAATTCAATTATTTCTGGTTTTCCGCTTTCTTCATTTAAATTCGCTTTTTCACGGAATGTAGATAGAAGATCAACACATTTTTTTATAAGATAAAAGTGTTTTAGCTAGGTCAAAACAGTACAAAGATGCTCCTATACTTTGAGATCGTAATTCTAAGAGTTCAGGAAGCATTTCTCGTTTGTTTTTCCGAATAGTTCCGACAACTGTGAAATTCATTGGAATCTTCAAAAGTTTTGTCATATAAAGGTATTGAAGTAAGTCAATTATCCATTGTAATGTTTCAATTCGACCCTTGAATACTTCTTGCTAATTCTTCGATGAAGTAAGACGATAAGAGAGTTCGTTTTCGGATTCATCCTCAGAAATAAAATATTCATCATCAATTAACTCTTTTAATAATTCATGGATAGCCTCAGGCTTACTCCAAAAGTTTTCTCCGTGAGAACGTTCTGACATCGTCCCGACAACGCAGGGAAAAAAACTAAGACAGTTTCTCAATTCCAAACGTTACTGCTACCCATTCGTCTCTCAGACTAACATTACTCTAAAAATAATACTCCTAAAAATATTTTGAGAAAAAAAATATCCTGATAACAAGTAGCCAAGGTCATATGAAGGTCACACGTTTCATTTCTCGTATTGGGGGAGAGAGTAGAAGGTTATTTGTTATAGAAGTAGTCTACTAGACAAATGGGTAGCATTCTAGGGTTAATAGTCTACTTTAGCAAAACTCGTTCTTGGCGGATCTCTACTGAACGAACTAAGCATGCCTCCTAAATTTCAAATGCGTTGGTCTAACAGACCCAATACATATTTTTTTTTATCCATTGCTTTTTCATTCACCGTCCTTTTGAATCGATTTTTTCCGAACCCTCTTTTAGTGGATCTATATTCAACAAAAGAAACTTTCCTGTCAAATCGGTTTAATAGCTCAAGAACGGGGATTTTTGTTTGTTTACGCCCCCTTGATGAATCAATTTTTGAAAAAGCCGTTCTTATATATATATATATATATATATATAGCGTTTTACCAATAAACAAAGAAATAACCCTGTCTAAATTTCATATGTGAATGCATAATAGTTCTGGAGATCCTGTGATGATGAGTGAATTGCGTTTCTCCTTTATAGAGAGAGATAGAAAAGAGATAGAACGAATTGGTATAATATCATTATTTTAATTGAATAATGTATTTTGAATTCTTAAGAATTAGACAATTTCCCTGAAAAATTAATTAAATTCTAGAAAACTGTTGAGGCATAAAATCTCAAAAAAAATACTTGAACTTTACTGAAGAATTTAATACATAATATTATAAAAACTAATACACAGCGGAAAATAAATGTTTTTCTCCAGAGAGAAAAAAATTAAAATTTTTCACGAAAAGTTAACTCTTAAAAAATTTTTATTCCTATTTTCACATTTATGTGAAGGAAAGATGGTACTATAAATAGCCTTTAATATAAAATTTTAGATTCGGTGTTTCTATAAAAATGTAACCAAAAAAAGAACAAAAACATTTAAGCGCTGTAAAGACGATAGGAAATGCACAATTTTATAACCAGTAAAGCAATTCAACGTCAGTCTTTCTAGGGAAAAGTATACTCAAAGTAATGAAGTTTTTACTTTAGAATATATATTAAAAAGTTGAAAAGTAAACTAGTTTAAGAATATATACTATTAAATATTTTAAGCAGATAATAAAGAAAAATGTGTACACTAAAAAAAAATGTATATATTAAAAATTTTCTTAAAAACGTTTCTTAATATCTTTTTTGATAAGATGTAATTTTTTCTTCAAATGGATTAAAAATGATTTGAATCGAACTAAATCTTTTTTCAATTAAATCTAACGGATTTTTTAAAATTCAGATAACTTATTTTTATATATAATTTAAAATTGAAACTCATACAATCTTATCACTTTACAATAATATTATTGTTCTCATTTTGTTAATCGAATAATCATGTATGTATTATCTTCAAATAATGCTCAAGGTTTAAAGCTGAATATTTGGTAGTATTTTAAGAAAAGTTCAAAGCTTTCTTTAGTATTGTACCGCATGAATTAAAGTAAGCTGAATAACTATTCCATAATACAGAGTAATAGGAAATTCAAACACATTATTCATTATCATTTTACTTCATCAATTTAAATAAGAATCATTTCCATTATTTTTAAAGCTTTTGTCTTTTTAAGTACAACTAAAACAAATTTCTGTCATTTTTAAAATAATGTGGTTTTTAATAGAGATTTATCGTACTATTTAATTATGAGAAGACTGGAGTCTTTCACTTAATGAACAGGTAGACATTTGTTACATGATAATCAAAAGACATACGAGGTGTAACACAAAAGAAACGAGACTGTGGTCCAAGAGATCATTGTATTTACAGAATCAGTTCTTAGTGAAATTGTCCCCTTCAAACTAGTTCCCTTCAGCATTCACACACTTCTGTATTCGGTGTAGTCCTTGCTGGTAACAGTTCTAGAACGAGGTTTCTGGAAGGAATTTCAGAATATTCTGCGTTTTTGCCTGAACTTCTACAACTGAGGTAATATGGGTTCCCTTTAAGCAAGATTTAATAGTAGGAAATTTTAAAAAAATTCGTATTGAACCAAATCAAGTGAATAAGGAGTATGTTTCATCACAGTAATCTTTTTGCTGGTCAGAAACTGCTGGACAGACAGGGCCGTGTGAACAGGTGTATTGCCCTGGTGCAACAATCATCCATCACTCAACAACTGTGGCCTTTTTTTCTAATTTTTTCACGAAGACTTTTTAGTTCTTAAACTTAGTAGTGTTGATTAACAGTCTCACTACTAGAAACCCACTTGATCACGACAATTCTACTAATTTCGAAGAAGACAATTAACGTTACCTTTAATTTTATTTCTGATATGCGTGCTTTTTTGGGTCTTGTGGATCCTGGAGATTTCCATTGCATCGACTGGTGCTTACTTTCTGAGTCATAGGTAAAACTTCATGTATCATCACATGTTACAACAGATTCCAAAAACTTTGGCTCGTTTGTAATGTATTCTAACATGCCCATACATACGTCTTTATGGCATTGTTTTTGGTCATAGATGAAAACTTTTGGAACAACCTTCACACAAATCTTCCTCATGTGTAATTTGTCAGTTTAAATGCGTTGAACAGCTTCCCTGTCCAAATTAACCAACTATGTCCCTGCACGAATACTTAATCTTTGGTCACCCCTGATCACATCACGAACTTTGAAAATGTTTTGGTCTGTAATAACTCACCTTGGACGCCCAGTATATATTCATCTTCTTCCCCACTGCCCCTTCCTTCCCAATAAAAACTATTTATGACATTCGAACACACATGCACTAGACAAAGTTTTATCTCCAAAAGCTTCAATTAATATTTGAAATGTTTCCTTAACTGATTTCTTAAGTTTCACAAGAAACTTTAATTGTGATTCGCTGCTCAGTTTTTACATTAGACATTTTTCAGGCGGAATGCAGTTGTATGTGTTCACCAATGACGTAGTAATTCCAACTGGCAGGATCGGTTAAGTCGAAACTAGCCTCATGGATAGAGGTACTGTGTGGGGCTGTGCAAAGCAATTTTTGTAAACTCCGCTTTTTATCAAGCTATACACTTTAATTTGGTTTTTTAGGTGTCTCACCTCGTACGTAGAAATATCGTTAGATATTGAATATTACTAAGAATTAACCAGATATCTGAATAAAGTTTGTTTTGCATATTAATTTATTCTTATGTACATAATTTGTTTAAAATGAGAACTATTAATGTTTATTTGAATGATTTCAGGAATCTCTAAATTGAATGAACCCGTTGTGACTTGGATATTAAATTCCTTCATTTAATCCAAATGGTCATGAATGAGACTGGCCTTAACTATGGTATACGGAAAATTATTCCTGAAGATCATGGGTATGTGAAAGGTGTCACCACCCTGGGTCCCATGATTACTGACTCCTTTCCAGTTGAAATAAAATTAAATAATTAAATAAATAAAAGTTCAAAAAAATAAATAAATTTTTGAACAGTTTACCACTATTTATAAAAAAAAATACTTATTTGTATAATTATAATATAGTCATATATTTATTGTATACATTTAAACTTAATTGTTATTTCATCGATAGCTGACTGTCAGTTTTTGTTGCAAAGCATGTAATACAATCCTTCCAATATGATAATTCATTGGCAAATTGATGTTACAGATTTTTCAAATTTAGCTAGGTCACGTATACAAAAGTTTTCTCAAATGTTTGACCATTATGGACTTAATAGAAACAATTTTTATAGGCCTAAAAATTTATTTATGTGAGAGTAACCGATCAAATAACATTTACTAATATCTATGCGTAAATTATATAAATTGTTCTGTAAGTTGTATGAAATATTTTAAGTTAAATTAAGAAATGCAAACTAATTTAACTTTATGACAACATATCATATTGATATGTATAACCTGAAGTTATAGTTAGGTTGCAGAGCCGTTCCTCAGTCAACATCTGTATTTTCTTTGACTTGTTCCCACACTTGCTGTTACATGTTTACAATCCACGTGGTTCTGCAAACCTACTAAGTGGACGTTCGTTTTTAACAATATGTCACAAGTATCATTTCAAAATAAATAGCTTTACTCCTTCTTGGGGTTGCATTTTCATTGCCACGGTAATGTGTTGAGGTAGAATGTTGATTGTAGCGTTAGACTCAAAGAGAGAATGTATTTAAGTACTAATTTAAATGAACACGTCTGCAGCTAGTATTTACTATTTTTACGTTTGGAGACTACAAGGGATTTGAATATGATATATATACATACAGTGAAATAAGCTTAACGGAAAAACGCTCAAGAAGAAATATCAGTTAACACGAAATAATGCAACAGTCGGTCCCGCAACAAAGTACTATGTATTTTCATCCATTTTTTTTCTCTTAACCCGAAGTAGGAGACGCTTAACACATAAAGATTTCTCTTCTGGGAATGGACAAAATACGGAAAACACCATCCGCTCAGACTAGATTTCAGAGGGTTTTGAAACGAAGGAGAGGTGGTTTGACATGTTTCGTAGAAAGGAGGCTAGTTTGTCTTTGAAATATCCTAGGAACAGCATGTGACACGAGCCAATTTTGTTTATCTAAGCTACTTTCATCCTCCATCCCTACAAACACTACACAAAATTATCTCATCTCTCATCAGTTGACTTTGAAATTTGGTGACAAGTACATCACAGTGAAAGTAAAAACCAGTGAGTTTGGTTTGCATTTTTTTTTTTCTGTTTTAGAAGATTTTTTTTTTTTTTTTTTGCGAGCACAATGACAAAGAATTCAGGGGGAAAGCAAACTGCTTTTTGGCTTAAAATAAAGATGGAGATTCTTAAGGCTGTTGATTAAAAACAGAAGATGAAAACGAAAATCTGTTATAGATTTCGATATTGCTAACTCTACTTTATCAACAACTATTAAAAAAGAGAGCATATTACATAAATGTTTGAATAGTTTTCGTTAAATATATGCACATACACATATATCTATGTAAATAAAATGTACCCTAATAAACTTATATATATTTGTTTGCAATATCCTTAAACACGAAAACATATTTCAGTCACCTCAGTTTTGTGTTAAAGGATTTTTACTGTATATTTTAATTACCACACTATGCATATTTAATAATTCTAAATTATTTTGCTTAGTTTATTTTTAGTTTTTTTCACTTAAATAATCTTTTTATTACCCTTTTTATAACATTTCTGAACGAATTACTGCTTTAGTGTGTGCAATTAGAAATGCATTGAAATTCTTTCTCGTCTAGAAATGAAATTGGCTCTGAGAATATTTTAGTCCTAAAAGATTTAAGTGTTTAAACTATAATATTACCTGAATATTTTTGAACATATTCTTTCATATTGAAAGCCAGACGTGTTTTTAATTATTAAAATCATTAAAAATTATTTTTAATGAAAGTAATATGAAAAAATTGTGACTATTTTCAACTATATATACATATACATATAAATATATACATATATATATAAATACATATCAACTATATATACATACACATATAAATAAATATCAGCTTTTTTTACGTATACATATAAATATATATCAACTATATATACTTATACATATAAATACATATCAACTATATATATATATATATATAATATATATATATATATATATATATATACTCAATGAAATGCAATGCGATAATAATACATTAAAATTTTTTTTATAGGTTTATGATAATAGTCCTTCGTGGAAAAATATTATTTTTTGAATCATGTCCAATCTTTGAGCTTAGAATTCAATTTTCGTTCTAAGAAACAATGAAATTTTTATAAATAATTCAGTTCTTTTCTTCTGAAAGAAATTTACTTTCATGTGTTGATGCACATGTAAATTAAAGGAAGTATGTAAAGAAAATGAAATTACTTCTTTTAAGAACGTCAGAAATTTTAATTGCTGTATTGTTGGCAAGTGATTTTATTTGCTGTATTTTTTTAGCGTTTAACTACAGCAAAAATTTAAAAGGAAACTAAATGCTACTTCCAGTTCTTATTCCATTTTTAAAATGTATTGAACGAAAAAAGGCATTTGCAAAGTGTAATACTTTTTTAACTCAGGGAAAAACGGTTTGGGACTTAGTTTTGTTAAATTATTATATGTTTCCCATTGTTTCGTGCGTGTACGTTTATTTATTTTAAAAATTACTTTAGTCATACTTAGAAACTTGGAGAGACTGAATGAAAAATTAAAGTACTTTTTTCAATCACCTTTTCATCCCGAATACAACAGAAAAGAAAAACTTGAACGTACATTTTTGGATGACTTTAAATGTAGTATATTCTGTAACAACTTCTAGCTCTTAAAATATTTTTCTTATTTTCTTACAAATTGCAAAAATAATCCTCAACTTTTAAATTCTTCAATTCAAATAACAATTTTGTGAGTGATTTCTTCTTCTTTGTTGTTGTTAATTAAATGGTTACTATTGAAATAATATTCTAATTATATCAAAAAAAACAGAAAGAGATACTGTGTGTTTGCGTTTAAATATTTAAAATCGTCCAAATAGTAATGTTGCATTATTTTCTTAATAATTGAACTTTTTGCTCTTAAAATTGTAGTAAACGCCTTTGTTATTTCTTACGCCTTTGAGAATGATCTTTAATGAATTTTGTTTTGTGTTTTAACTAATCTGAAAATGTTAACAAATATTTTACTAATAAGATCTTGTTTTGCGGATCTGTCTAGTTCAAGAGGTTTCAAAATAAAAAGCAGAAATCTGTATAAGCAGAGGAAAGAGTTTCACTTCATTTGTTTTTATTATTAAAGAATGCAAGAGTTCCCCATAATTCTGGATCAAACAAAAAATATTTTGGCATAAATTTCATAAATGTAACAAATTGTTTTATAAAAAAAATCTTTATAATTTTTCCGCATTATATTACGTTATAAAAAACATACATTGACAAAGACAGTTTAAAAATTAAGGAAATTACTGACATAAATACTATATGTATAATTTTTTCTTTAAATACAATTTCCAGAAAAAGTAGTCTAGCTGAAGGCAACTTGTTTTACCTCAGTAATAAATAAAAGTAGAAATTTTCCATTAATTATGAAGCATTTTCAGATAGTTGAAAGGTTTATTATATAAATTCTTGTCGTTTTATAGTGAGATGGTACCCTCTATAGTGTATCTCGTAACTAAAATAATAACAGTAAAAGCTCCTAACAATAAGCCGGAAGGAGGAATATTATACTGCTCTAATTAATTGGGACAGATGGAAAAAGGGTTTTTTTTTTTCTAAAACCTTAGCTTTTTATCTTTACGTGCCTTAAATAGACTGGAAAATTTGTATGTTAGTAGAAGTATGTCCTCTTTTAACAGAAATGACCTTTTCAACCCTTCTTGGCATTGACTCCACTAGAGCAGCACACATGCTCTTGATTTCATCATTTTGGAAACACACTTGTATAGCCCTTTTTATCGTTTGTTCTGTTGCCGTGCGATTCATCTTAGCGAAAAAATTCTTGAGAATATGCCATCAGTTTATAATAGGATTTAAGCCTGGGGAGTTTTCAAGCCAAACGAGCACTTTTATTTTATTTAAAAGTATGGACCAATTTCGAATTGGGAAAAGGGGCCAAATCATGTTGAAATATTCCGTCAAATGTGTGGCGGATCTATAGCGTCCCTACACTAATCCTCTTGGGAAATCTTTGGGGCTATTAAAAATTATCAATCTTCTCCTAAGAAGAAGACGTGATAGGCAAATTAAGTTTATTATATATAGTTCAGGTTCGCTTACTAGAAAGAGATAGTAGAAAGAGGTTAGTAAGTTAGAAATTGAGATGGCTAAAAAGTTAGTTAACTAAAGGTGGCAAGTGAGATACAAAGAGAAGAATACCGTAAAAGGTTAGAAAGTCCGTGGGAGAGATTAAAGACAGGAAGGTGATATTTGAAGGATTAAGTCTTAATTAATAAGAAGACTGTCTACAGTTCACACATTTATAGTCACCTTCATATTACGTTTATATTTAAAGTATTAAAGCGGTTAAGTGGCCAATAGTTTCATATCTACCGTGTAAAGTAATATTGAGGTAGTAGATCGAGACTATTTTAAAGTGGTTGATTTATTAGATGTATTCACCTAAAACGCGACTCTCGTCCCCTCCCTCTGTTGACTGATTGGGAACATCCTATTTATTGTGTTGAATTGAATTGTTTATGAGTCGAATTAATAAAATAATATGAAATTATCATGTCGAATCATCCTTCACTTCATTCAACACATTTAGCTGGGTCATAGGTAAGATGGGAAGGTGGGTTTTTACAAATTTTTCCATAAATGGAACAACAATCCTAATAGATATTTCCATATATTTAACAGAATTCATCATGTATTTAAAAGGAACTAAGCTTCCAGGGCCATTTGTTGTGGGGAAAAAACCAAACATCTGTTTAGAAGAGAAGAGTTTTTTCAATATGTTGAATATGATCTGGTAAAGTTTCAACTTAACTTTGTCTAACTACACTTGATTTGTATCCCTACACAAAGAAATGTTTCATCCCTCAAAAATCACCTTCTTCCAGTCGTTAACAGTCCATGATTGGTATTTTTTGGCCCATGCTTAACGCTTTTTCATCATTTTCTGAGTTAAAAACAGTTTTTTTCCTCAGTCTTGTTGCCTTAATTCCACCTTCCAGAAACCTTTTCCGTGCAGTTGAGGTGCTTCAACACTATTATCCAATAAATCTCTTCAAAGGACTTGCTTGTCTTTCTTGGATTTATTTTTCAATTTCTTATTAAAATTTTATCAATTCTTCAAATAGTTTTCCACTTGCGCCTAAGTTTTTCTTTTCTGTTTGGAGACGATGATCTAGAATTTTGAAATGTTCTTAAAACACTTAATTCGATCCCACCAACTTCCATAGTTATATCTCTCATGGTCATAGAAAAGTGTTCATTGAGAGCGATTTATTTTAGAACGGTTCCTCGGAGAAAAATCCATTTTTGAACAAGTAAATGTAACACGTCTTATACAGAACTCAAAACTTAAACTATCTGCTTCCCCACTGAAAGGCTCACAGCTGAAGTCCTGATACATTAAAATGAATAAATTATAGTCAAATTCGATCTGTTAAACTACCTAAAGGCAGATATAAGGGGTTTCAGGGGGTTCAGGACATTACTAGTAATCACATACCAACTCAAACAAGAAAAACATGTCTGTCCTAATTAAGTCGAATAGTATAGTACATTTTTTTCTCAGTTTTTAAACCCACACCGTATCGTATATTGTATGACGCATGCATCAAAAAGACATACTACTTCAACTCGAGATTGATAAATGCGTTTACAGAAAAAAAAATTTAAAAAAAATTTAAAGTAAAAAAACTTTTTTTAAAATAAACTTTTATTTAAACACGCTAAAAAGAATAAAATAAACTTTTCTTTTAAAACTTTTTTACTATCAACTTATAACGTCATTACACAATTTATGATATAAAAGCTTGTCGCAAGATTTAAGTACTCGTATTTACTTAGTTTGAAAATTTTAAAAATTAAAATCAATCAGATCCTATTATTTAATTTACTTGTTTATCTATACATGTAAATCTGGCGACAAGCTTTTATATGGTATAAATTGTGTAATGACGTTATAAGTTTATAGTAAAAAAAATTTTAAAGGAAAAGTTTATTTTATTCTTATTAGCGCTTTTAAGTAAAAGCTTGTTTTTAAAAAAGTTTTTTTACTTTTAATTTATTAATTTTTACCATAGAGATTAATTTTGCGTAGAGCTTGCTTTTAAATAAAAGCTTGCTTTTTAAAAAAAATTTACTTTTTAGTTATTGCTGGACAGGTTTCTTAGTCTTTTCATCTCATTCATCATTGTTTCTAGGTCGTCTGCCGGTTAATTTTAAAGAGTCTTGCAGCAAGACTTAAGCTGAATCAATTCTCGCAAAAAGGAGAAGGAAAAAAACAATTTTTTTTTAAATCCGTATTTTTTAAGCAATTTTTTAAATTTTCATACAGATCTTGGATAATATTGTTCTACATACGAAAAAACGTTTCGTGAGATTATTTTCATAAATGACGAAGTTATTAAACGTTTAATTAAAATTTGGAGTATTTTTGAAAAATCGTAAAAAAAAGTTTTCGACATTTCATTTTTTAGATAACTGATTCTAAAAGAGCAAAGCATGAGTTGTATTAGTACGGAATGTCTACTCATTTAAACAAAAAAAAATTATGCGCAACAACTTAGACATCATTTTCATAAAAACGCAACGATTTGACTCATTTAAAAAAAATCGTAACAAAATACAAATATTTTTTTTTGTAAAAAAAATTGTACCCTATCGTGACGAAATAAATGATCTTTCCGATTCTGTAATTATTTTTTGTCTGAGTTTTACAAAAAAAATATATCGCTGTTTCAAAAATGTCAAAACTCAAAAAAAAATCCCCTCTTAGTTCTTTATTTTGCTTCGCCGAGCATAGCGGAATAAACAGCTCACAGGGGTAAAACAATTATGCGTTTTTAGGTTTTTAATTAATATATTTTTAACTAACTGCAATATCGGAATATAACTGGTCAAAACATGCACTGTCATCTAAATTAAAAGCGTATGCAAAATTTCAGCTCAATCGGTTGAAGATATCAGCTTCAAAATTAAGTTGCAAGATTCCACCCGAACAATTTACAAACATACATAAATACATACGTACATACATACGTACATACATACATACGTACATACATACGTACATACATACATACATACATACGTACATACATACACACATACGTACGTACATACGTACATAGTTGAATTAATTGCAGAAAATCGAATTTTCTCTTAATGTAATAATTCAAAAAGTCCTTCAATAAAAGAGACTTTCCTGTCTAGAAGGAAAATAACGACCTTTTCTCTCACGTACGGCAACTATCAATGACAATAGCAAAAACCCCTAATAAGTTGAATTTTAATAATTCAAGTAATTAAATGTATATATACTTGTGGACTAGTAAACTTTTTACTCAAGCTAACTTTTGTTTTCAATTTGAAGCCATTAACAACTGTTTTTGAAATATGTGAGGTGAAATCCCCATTTAAGCAACAGGTTTTCCTGTACGGTACTCTTTACGTTCCTACAAAGAAACCAACTAATAAGCAGTTGATTCGTATGAGAAAGGCAGCTTAGCATTCTCTGCACATTAATTGTGAGTGTAGAGATAGACTTGATTTTATGAAAGTCTAAACTTCAGATATCTGAAACAGACCCGAGATCAGGTATAATTTCCGTTCCCAGTCAGGATATCTAGAGCCCAATAGCTGAAGTGGCTATTTTAGATATAATCAACTATTTTAATAATAATAAACCGATACAAAATATTATGTCACTAAACTTTGAAGAGACCTAGCCAAATTTATTACACTCTAAAATGTCAGGGACGACAAGACAGATACATCTCAGATTTTCACGAAAATGATCATGTTCACCATAAATATTATTTAAATAGCTTAAGGAAATTTAATTAACGAATGCAGCTAATATCGGAAATTCAGTATCAATATCCATTGCAAATTGTTAATGGAATAAGCTCTAGTAGTATTTTTTTACTTACAAATGTTACTTCTATTTTAAATATTAATGTTTTGTAAATTACTGTAGCTGTGTAGACATCTATTTACTAACATAACCTCAAACCACAGCAGTAATAACTTATAATGGCATTTGTACTTATTTTCTTAAAATTTGTTCCTAATATTTAGAAATATCTAATAAATATGCAAATTTCCTTTGAATTTATAAGAATAAGGGTACTTAATCAGTTATAGTGTATCTATTGATATTAAGTTAAAATAATTAAGTATAATTTCTAATATATAGATTGGTTCATTTTACATTCAAAATTTAATTACTTTATACAGTAATGAATAGAATATTGTAAAATATACTTTATTCACATGCAATAAAGTCAGAATATAAAAACACATTGGAGTATTTTTTTTCAGCGTAGTATTTCTTCCATCTTATCCTTTATTAAATAATCCAAGGTGGCAATGGGTAAAGCTTTTGTGTCCGTTATTACTTAATTTTTCTCTCCTTTTCAGTGATATATGTAAAATAGTGTTTAAATTTTAAATGGCTATAATAATACAAAAAGCTAGTACACACTAGATTAAAATACTTCATAATTATTATTTTTTTTTAATGAAGCAACTCATTCTATGTTGAAAACATACCAATGAATGGAGTAATTTTAAAATCTTTAATTTTTTTAAAACTTTGGTAACACTTTGAAATAGAGTTATGAATTTTCTTTTCATAAAACACAGCACTTCTAAAAGAAGTGAATCGTTGTTAAATGTGAATACAACTAAAACTATTATGATTAAATTATTACAAATTCGAAACTTTAGAATGCATTATAGTTAGGATGATGCAATTGAATTAGGATGATGAATTAGAGAAACTTTCTGTGACTGTCATATGACTTTTCCAGAAATGCTTAAATAGTTTTGGTAAAAGGTGACGTTTACATTTAAAAAGGGAAACATACAGTTTAAAGGGAGATGTCATCGTAATCCTATTTCAGTCCAGCATCTTAAAATAGAGCAAATTATTGCAGATTTAATGGAAGAAGCTGCAATAGTAGGCAATTTGTGTAAGCAGTTCGATTTCTGTAGCAGAATCTATTAACATTGTCTTGAATTTGTGTTTTACCTTCCAGAGCTTTTAAATTTAATTTAGAAGCCATTTTTGTTAGGAAATTTAAAGGTTATACCCATATAACCTAGATGGGGCTTATAGGATGATAAAACAAGCCTACTTTGCGCAACTCAACCATTAAACTCGTTCTAAATGGCAGCGATGGACGAGTCGTCATAGTCGTAAACTCGTGCCTTGCATTGTTCCAATTGATTCGTAGGTTCAAATCCTTGTGCCTCTCTACAAAATAGAGCTATTAGTGACGGACCTCGTTATTTTGAACTTCATCACATGATGAACTCGACACTTGAGCTGTACTTTACTCTTTAACTTTTCACACTGCGCCGACGAGAGGACTTTCAGCATGGATTTATTTAATGTGCATCAGACTCCCTTCAGATGGGTTTTGTAGAGAGGCACTAGCCTACTTTGCGCAACTCAACTATTAAACTCATTCTAAATGGCAGCGATGGACGAGTCGTCATCGAGTTAAAGAGTCAATTCGTGCCCTGCATTGTTCCCATTGATTCGTAGGTTCAAATCCTTGTGCCTCTCTACAAAACCATCTGAAGAAGTCTGATGCACATTAAATAATCCATGCTGAAAGTCCTCTCATCGGCTCAGTGGGAAAAGTTAAAGAGTAAAGTACAGCTCAAGTGTCGAGTTCATCATGTGATGAAGTTCAAAATAACGAGGTCCGTCACTAATAGCCTTATTGTAATTTTAAATTACGACGTAGATAAGCAATCAATCGCTCAAAATTGACCACTTATTTGAAATATATATTCAAATGTGCTATAGCTTCGTTATTGATAATACCTCATGTGAACTAAGAAAGGCAAGAAAAACTAGATGGAACGTAATTCTATTATTAATAGGTTTTATAAATTATTGTTATCTTTAAAATGGATTGCAGAATTATTGTAGAAATGTTCGAAAGAAAAACGCGTCATGGACCGAAACTAACATTTATTGACTATAAAAATTTAAACCTTTACTGACTCAGATAAAGAATTTGAATACCAAATTTTAAAAACAAGCAAATTAGTTTTTAAAAAACTGCAGCAATCTTATTTTATCTATAAACAAAGTTTATTTAAAGTATCTATATTTTATGTAAAGTTTTGTTTTTAAAATCTTAAATTTCAGAAGCAGGACAGCATTATTTGAGAGTATGTATACCCCATTCTTTCTATTTGTACAACGCATCGTTATGTCTTCAATTCATTATTTCACTGAAAGAGTTAAGTCACCTTTCCTTGGAATGCTCTCTTTCTTTTACTATATCCATGGGCTCTAGTGAGTTTTGAAGCAATAAATGTAAGAAAAATAGTTTAACGCAAAAG
>BMAO01012309.1:0-116779 GCA_019973975.1 Trichonephila clavata
AAAACAATCATGTAATATCTACGTATATTTTATTTTTTTTTAATTTCATTTACTGCAGTAAAAGATAAATTCTTATAGAACAGCCTGTTGAATTTTTAAAAGTGTCGCATTCTTTGGTTAACTGTTGTGTATTTTAGTGTTATAAATTTTTGAATCGATATATATATAAATATTTTTTCTCGAATCATTCTGTACAAATTTATTCATTTGTATTAAGTTGTTCTTTGCTGAAGGTACTAAACGCATTGAACATTTTCAGACAGAAAAATATCTCAATTTCCATTAAAATTGGCAACGTTGTAATTCATACATAATGTAGAGCAGGAGTGTCGAATTCTTGGCCCGAGGGGTATATGCGGTCCACAACGAACATTTTTGTGGCCCGACCAAAAAATTGGCACACAATAATATATATAATAAAATATCAATTTTCCCCGAAACAGGAAAAATAGTTGCAGAGAAGAGATGTCAAGTGTCAGGACATAAACATTAAATTTTTCTTTTCTTTTATTTATGTTTATTATAATGTATTCAAAATAAGCTTACGTTTCTATGAATATGGATTTTTTTTGCGGCCCATCTGCGTTAAACCTTGTTCGTTTGGCCCAAGTTAGCCTTTGAGTTTGACACCCTTGACGTAGAGTTTATAAAATTTCAAAATATCCCATAAATACTTGCTTTTTCATTTTAACAAGTAAAGAGATAACTCATTTAGCATTACGGTATAGGAGAGAAATGCGGAACACATTTAAAATCAAAAGAAATGGATCAAATAAGATACAAATGACGAGCATGACAAAATATATTGCTGTCTACAGGGATAGAAAATCCAGAATATAGTATTAAAGTTTCAGTTCTTTTATATTTGAAAAAATATTCCAAATTCGAGTCCTATTATTTAACATTAAGCGAATATAGCCTTAAAACTAAAAATGAGATTATTCCCAAACTGATTATTATTTATCATAAAACTATATAAATATTTAGTTTGAAATTATGCACAATCAATCGAATAACAATAAATCATCAATAAGTTTTAACAGCTATTTGTACACTTAATGGTTTGTTTATTATATTTCTCATATATAAGAACTTTGCTATTGTTGCTAATCTCCAATATTTAGGAAAGTTAAATTAGGTCCATGATTTCAAGAAACTCTTTTAAAGTTCTGTAAGCTACGCTCAATTATGAGCATATGCAGCAGCAGTATTATTTATTTTTAGTGTTTTATAAAGAAAATTATTTTTTAAAAGTGTATTTACAACGACATGTTTTTATAAAGTTATCAAGCGTTAAAATGAGATTTTCTTGCTTTTTTCCCCTGGATATTTATATTTAAAAATAATTCTTAATACGGTATTTAAGTATTATACCATTGACTAATTTCGCCAAATGAAAAGCCGTCGCTTATTCAAAAATGTCGCCAAATACTGCCATTGTTATTACCGTGTTCGAACGTACGCATTTGATCACCACTTTTGATTTGACGAAATCGGTTGGTGGTATAATACATAAGTACCCTTAAAATCAATAATACAATCAGAAGAGTATATACTATGAATGATTCTCTCTCCTCCAAAGTACTTCTTTTGATTTACAAGACAATATGTATATTACAAACGTTTTTTACCTATGTATGATATAAAAACTACCAGAGATAAAATTCCCTAAATACTTGGATTATATAACACTGCTAACCATCAAACATACACTGCAGGCATTGTGTAATTTTGACATACAAAAGCGATTCACTTTTCGATTATGATATCAAAGATGAGTTGCTTGTGTAAAAAGACGAAACATTCACATATCCATTGACTTGGTGACTCAGAAACCTAAAAAGAATGAAACTTCTTTCATGTCTAAAAAGTACTTCAAGTATTTTCAAGGGCTTTCAAATCTTTCATTTTTATAAAAATATAAAAGCATGTGGATTTTTTTATAAACTTAAACAGAAGTAAAATAGCTCTTCTTCAATATTTAGAAGTTCTCTACTTTGACACAACCTAGTTCAATTCCCCATTATTATTTAAGAGAATTTTTCTTAGATCATTATTAAGTGGTTCCGTCGGGTGAGCAATTGATCTTAAGTATTCAAGATGTTAAGTGAAATAAACACAGCCCGATGGTTTGTTTAAATATGCTGTAGTTACTTCATTTTTATCAATTTTAAAATATATAGAAAATAGAATTCTGATAAACTCTAAGCAAAACTGTCCTCTTGAGCCATTTTGACCTTGACACCTGATGATCACGAGTAAGATTTTCTAGAGTGAGCCATATGTAAACAAACTCGCCAGACATTTGAGACATGTCAAGTCTCATTTATTCAACTTGTCTCAAAATGAACAAAGAGCCACGAGTAAACAGTTTCGAAACTGACATAGTTTAGTCTGAAATTTTCAAAGGTGATGTTTTTAATCTCTTATATATACGATTCACAAACAATTTAAAAATACTTATTTTTAAATGATTGCGATTAGATTCGTCCGTCTCTAATTCGTAAAGATTTTTCTTAAAGTGTGTAATTATTCATTTTGTCTTAATAATGTTATTATTTCCCAATTTTTCAAAAAATAATACCTTAATTTTGAAGATTCTGTTATAGATAAATCTATATTACGCACGATCGTTTTCTTGAAAGTTTTATAAAATATGAAATAAATTCATGTAAAAAATGTATAGTTAGAAATGATATAAAACTGAAAATGATATTTTAACTTTCTTTAAAATAATGCTATGCTTAACAATTTACAAAATTTTTTTTTAAAAAGTCTTATTTTAGTACTTGTTTAGTAGCTGTACTTTTGAATAGTTCTTTATTTTTCAAAGCATTTAAGAAAATTAATTTAAAGTATATTCAGAGAATGAGAAACTATTTATTTATATAAATTGCTCTCATTATTGCTAGACGCAGTTTAGCCAAAATTGGCTCTTGCGCCATTAAACACCATAATCACTCCCTCACTAATCACATTATTGCTAATATTTATAAACTTTTGCTGGATCTCATTTAGAGAACATTTTAAAATTGGGCCAGAGTAAATTTTTTTAAAAAAAATTACTTCACATTCTGAACGTTTTTTTCAAATATTAAATGTAAATATATACGATATTATATTCACTAACAAAGACCCCTCAAGCGGTTCAGATATTTATTTCGCTTACAATGAACGTTTTAATAACTTCGCTAAAATTTTCATTATTTCCTTTGTCTGTTCGCTTTTAATGATACATGTGTATTATAGCAACGTGTGGCCGCAGTAACATAGTGGGCTTGTTTCCTGAGGCTACTGAAGACCTGTAGTGTAGAAGGGTTTATGCACGTTAAATCTATGATGACTCCAAATCCTCACTTTGGCGTGTTGTGGAAGCTAGGAAAGTGGGGTGCCGGTCTTGGTCATCTAACCACGTTTCAGAATAACGAGGTCCATCCTCCATAGTCTTTGTGTTTCTTTAAAATCAATATTAATAAATCTCCACTCGCTAACTATGGCAATGCATTAAAATGATAGCATAAAATTAATTTAAGTAATTTACACAATAAAAATTATATTAAACTTAAGATTTCAGCAATTATGTTTCCTTTTCCTAAAAATCAGGTTTGTTAATGTAAACTAATTTGACTTTTATGTTTGTTCAAAAGTTTTATTTAAATTAATTTTGACCTTCAACACAATTTTGGCTCATTTTTCTAAAACAGAAAAAATAACGATCTAAAATTGAAATTGTATCAAAGTCAAACTTTATGGAAGATTTAGACGAAAAAAAATCTAAAGAGTACTTTCTCCTTATCGAGTTTATTTACTTTTTATCTTAAGGATATAAACATATATTTCCGGAAAAAGTCGGTGACCTATAATTAATCGATAATAAATTCTAAAAACGGAATCCATCATGCAGAAAAAATACTTCTTTTTATTCATTAGAAACGAATGATTACTCGTATTATAGAAATTTGTTGGACCAGAGGGATGTAAAATTATCATACATAATTATTAATAGTTTTGTGTTTGTGTGTAAGTGTGTGCTTAATCAGTATAATATATTAAAGATTAATTCTGATAAAAAGCAATTTTGGTCGCATTGAAGATCATAAATTGATTTTTTTAGTGTTGATAATCACAATCATTTTACATTATTTCTTTAATGATATGTTACTGTCTATCATCATGATTTTATAGTTGCATCAGTTTTTGAAAAACGTAAACAGTGTCATAGAAAAAATACACTCATGTCCATAAATTAAGGATAATTCAGAATCACACAGAAATTGAACTCTAAAATAAAAATTTCACCTGTAGAACTATCACACACATCTTGAAGAAGAATATGCAAATTACAGGAAACCACCAGATGGCGCGGATAGTACGTCACAATGACGAGAGTGTAAGAGAGGGGTATATAAGGAATGGTGGCAAAGTAGTAAAATTGTTCACAAGCCTTTCAGTGCAATAACCGCATAGTTATGGCACAAAGGAAGCATTTGGATGATTTTTTACGTGGTAGAATTATCGGACGACTGGAATGTGGACGTACCCATCTGGAAGTATCCGAGGAACTTGGAATCGCCCAGAGTGTCATCTCCAGGCTTTGGCAACGATTCCAAGATAATGGTAATGTGAGTAGATGTTACAGCACAGGTCGCCCCCGAGTTACAACGCCGAATGAGGGCCGGTATTTGGCAAAGTTACTGCCAAAAGAAACAGACGGAGCACAGCATCAGACCTATCTCGTCAGCTCTCTTCAGCTACCGGTATGACAGTTTCAAGGCAGACCGTGTACAGACACTTAGGGCACATTGGTCTATATGCTCGTAGGCCTGTCTGTAGGCCACAACTCACTGTCGCCTGCGATTAACCTGGAGTAGAGAGCATGCATTGTGGACACCACAACAGTGGTCTTGTGTGATGTTTTCCGACGAGTCCAGGTTTAGTTTGCAGTCTGATTCTCGACGGACTTTCATATGGAGAGCGCCAGGTACCCGTTACCACCAAGAGAACACCATTAAACGACACCGTTACGGTGGTGCAGGATGGCTCATTTGGGGAGGAATTATTCTTGGTTCCAGAACTGACCTGCATGTTCAGAGTGTAACGATGACAGGCCACATCTATCGGGATGTCATTCTGGAACAACATGTACGTTTGTTTCGGGGCGCCATGGGTGCTGAATTTCTGTTTATGGATGACAACGCCCGTCCTCACCGTGCAAACATTGTAGACGAATGCCTTCAATTGGAGGATATCACCCATATGGATTGGCCAGCATACTCACCGGACTTGAATCCAATAGAGCATGTGTGGGATATGCTTGGCCGACGAATTGCAGCCCGTCAACCCCCTCCCACCTGTCTACCGGAACTTTGGAGGGCATTCCTTGATGAGTGATGTAATATTCCCCAAGATCAGATTGATAATTTGATACTCAGCATGCGTAGGCGTTGTAAGGCCTGTATTGCATCGTCCGGGAAACATACTCCGTATTAACCATCATACTAACCATGTTATACTGTTTTTTTGTAAATAGGTTCTTTTTTGAAATTTGCTCCAGGGAGTAAAAATCGCAATTTTTATTAATTATGTCAAACATATAGCATCTTTTTTGCTCGTTACCTTTTGTTTAATAAATAGACTTTACAAATAAGTCAAATTTGTTTTGCTTCTGTCTCTTTCTTTGCCTGAACTTCATTATCCTTAATTTATGGACATGAGTGTACTTGTTGATTATAATGCTATTAATTATGTTCATTTAGTATATATTAAAATAGAGGAAAAGAGTCAATATTTTAAGATTTATAGCATAAAAGACTGGATCCCCAGCAGCAGAAATAATATAGACTATTAATAATACTGATTATTAAAATGTTACTGAGAATTTAAAGCAAAACAATTTTATTTATAAAGATCGATGAAAAGAAGATGACATATAAAGTTTCTTTCCAACAAGAGTGCTTTAAAATTTGTAGAATTGAAGCTTTAATTCATAAAGAACGACTCAAGGAATTTTTATTTATAGTATTTTGTTAATTACAAATGAAATTTGTAATGGGCTTTTACACACACATTCCATTTTTTTATAAAAATCAACTTTAAATAAAATTGCAGATTACAACATGAAATAATGATTCGAGATTATTAAAGCACATGTAAAGGATTAAATTGAAAGACAATATAAAATTGTGAATCTAACACGATAAGAAAATAATCTGAAATTTAAATCAATTTATACACAGAAATCTTTTTAAGAGCATAATAACTTTAATAAATATTTTATATTAGAGGAAATTTCTGGATTATTCGTTACATAGCAAATAATTTCTCTTGGGAAAAAAAATTGAAATTACTACCTTTTTAAAGTACAAGGATACGGAGTTCTTCAATATAATTATCTAAATTTTTGTACCTGAGAAGTCATTCCAGCCATAGTATGAGCAAACATCGTTTCAAAGTAATTTATAACAAAGACAAAGAAAATATAGATAAATTCATTGCGATTTTTTTATTTTCATAAAAAAAAATCGAAGTGACGATCGTGAGTCGCTAATTTTAGAAGATGGGTAAAGAAAACACTAAATAAATAAAAAATATATTAATACAATTCCCCCGTATTTTCTTGATTCAAGCGCTCTGTTAAGATATATTTGTCTTTACAAAGCGTCCATAATACTTTTTGTGAGTAAGAAACAAGAATAATTTTCTATGGGGGGAGAGCACTGCGAAAAATCTCATTATTCACCAAATCGTGCCAGTTGTTTTCAGATCTTTTTTTTCGTTTTCACAATGTGTGCCAGGATGTCAATGTCTCTTTGTCTTGTGAAATTGTTGGAACCGAAACAAAAACCTACTAAAACAGTTTTTGTTTCACTCTCGATTTGAAGAGCTCGGTTTCAGTTTATTTTCCTTAGCGTCTCAGAGAAACGTGTGTGTAGAGATTTTCTCTCTCAATACAATTTCAATATCTTAATTATTTGTTTTACTTTAAGCATTGTCTTTTACATGGTTTCACTAGTGATATACAATTGTTTTTTGGCCCCTCTCCATATTACATAATACCAACTATGTTAAATCAAAATAGATTGATTTGAGATATCCGTGATTTTTAAAAAGGGTATAAATGAATTATTTTGATATTCAAATGCCACTCTTGAATTGGAATATTTATATAAAATTATTTTAAGAATATTACAATAAGAAGTATTTAAATACAATTTTTTTACAGAAAAATAAAAATGGCATACAGTCAAAGCATTCTCCTTTTTATGAAAAATTTTCTATAATAATATTTTGCGTATGTATAGCGAAGACTTCTTTACAGAGCCCGAACTAGGATTTTTGAAATATACACATTTTTGAGTTATTATTATTCAAAATATTAACACATACTGTGTTTTTTGTTGAGATTTCTCTACTCTGTGTGTGTGATGTATTAAAATAGGAATAAATCTACTTCCAAGTTATATAGTATTTCAGAAATCCTGGTTCAGATTCGGTACAGAGTTATATAGGCAAAATATTAATATTATAGAAGTATTTCTTATATAAAAAAAAATGTTTTAAAAATATGAAAATTTTTTTTGCCAAAAAAATTGATTTAAAATTTTTTATTCTAATTATATTCTTAAAGCAATTTTATATCTATTTTCTAATTCAACTGAACAACACAACACTGAATATCAAAAAAAAATTATTCATTTAAACACTTTTGAAAAATTACGATTCCAAACGTATAGTCAGATAGCCTAAAATGATAATTATTAAAATAATTATGCATGATAAAATCAAGCATACGATTGGCAGCAATGAATTTAAAGAGCATACACAAGTTATAAAAAAAATAGTGAGCTCTAAATAATAGGCTTAGTAGGCAAAGTGGGCGGTGAAGAGTTTTAGGGAAGTGGCCTGGATTAATAGGTAATTTGTAAATATATTGTGGAAAATTATATAATTTCACCATATTTAAATTAAAATCAGTTATTGACCGTGCAGCTCACTGAATATTTGAAGTATGACGTTGTCCACTTTCCTATTAATTAATCATTAATGTATGTGCTTAACGTGCCATGAAATATTTCGAAATGAAGTAATGAAAAGAGATTTTTTTTTGTATTGAAATGGAATCACTTTCTACGTATTTCCAATATTGATATTGAAATCTTCTTGCATCGTTTCACTAATTTGGCTGAAATTGTGCTTTGTTATTAGAGCATACACTGTCCAATCTTTATGTAAGGGTTTATGTTTCATTAAAATCGGTAAACCAAAAAAGATATTTTTTCCCCTTGAATAAAGCGCACATTGCGCTCAATTTTTTTTCAATAATTTAATGTCAAATGCCACAGTATATCATTGTTTATTGTGTCAAAAATATGAAATGGTCTTAACAAGAAAATGTTTAATGAAGAGTAAGAATGCTAAGAAGTTGTCTTTCAAATTTAGGACAGCAATGATCTTCATTTCTATATTTAATGACATTTTGTGAATGAGATTATTCTGTTTTCATAAATTTAATTTTTTCAGACGAATCTATATTCATTACTCGAAAATTGTTTATGCAAATAAGAAAAGAATAAAAGGAAACTGCATTTTCTAGTAGGGGATATAACTGCTTTATTGAAATTAGTCGAAGAGAGAAATTTATGCTGTGAGTTACGCTTGCTGTCTAAAAATAACTTCCAGTATATTTTTGAGCATTTAAATTGACAACGACAATTTCTTAATAATAACCAGTACCGAATATAGAATAATACCAGTACCGGAAATTTCTTCTGCGGCTAATATATTATATATTTTTCTAGTTGGAATTAGCCTATCTCAAGTTGAAGTACAGTTTTGTTTCGTCTCAAAATATGAGAATTTGTGAAATCGTTTATTTTAATAGAAATAAGTTATTTAGTTCTTAATGATATGTGTGCGGTGGCCGCGGTAGCCTAATGGATGTGATCGCGATGGCATGGCGGTGGTTGATGAATTCGATCCATAGTGCCACTGAGTGGCTACGGTATCCTAGTGGTCTAGGTATCGGACTCGTGTTGTGTGTTAGAGCCTAGTACCGCTGAAGACCCGCCATGTAGGGGAGCGATGCACGTTAAATCTGTCGAGAGCTCAAACGTCATCCCGTTGATGTGGTGTGGTATCTAGGAGAGGGGATGACAGCTCAGGTGCTGTCTTTGTCACTTGACCATGGTTCAAAATTACAAGGTCCGACGCCGAAATCCTTCGAGTAGCTAAACAGTGCGGTGTTAATGTTCACTCACTCCCTAGTGCCTCTGAAGACCCATCTCGTTAAAGCACGAGGCTAAAAGTTCTCCCTTTGGCGGGATGTGTTGAACGTGATGTGAACACTTGATCCATGTTCATAATAACGAGGTCCGTTGCCAATAGCCCTCGTGTTGCTTTTTAATGCGATGTTAATAAAAAATTTTTATCGCTTGATATGCGTGAGTTTGCCGCCTTTTTCTGTGTAAATTTATTGCAATTATCTTTCTATTTCAATTGCTTTTTTGTTGTTTAGAAGAAAAAGATCTTCTGTAACAAACTGGAACAAAATTTATCTCTATGTAAGTATTTTATTTCATGAAAAAGCATACAGTAAAATGCGTTTAACGCGAAAACGCTTAAGACGAAATATTGGTTAACACAAAATACAACGGTTCTGACAAACTACTATGTATTTGCATGCATTTTTTTCTTAGCACGAAAAGAAAATCGCTTAACACGAAAAGAATTTTCTTTTGGGAATGAACATATGTAAAACACACTAGCTGAAGTTTGAGAAAGTTTATGCATTTTTGGATTGTCCAACTGTATCATCGAAAGATTTCGTTGCAGTAGGTGAGGATAATGTGTGTACAGCCCCAATTATGGCAGACAGAAACATTTTGGAGTTTGTTCAAAGCTTAAAAAAAATCATTGATGCAGCAGATTTCGAAAACGTAAATGAAATGAAAAATGCAGCTTCTCTGTTCCCACGTCATCCGAAATGAGGAACATCATGAAAAGTATGCGCAGTTATTAATTTAGGCGCACATTCCAATGGTGAAATGAATATCAAAATGGACGACATCGAACAATTTGTTGACAATTTGATGCTAAAAAAGACAATGCAAAGAAAAATACCTGATTATTTTCCAAAAAACTCAAATGTTTTGTTTTTCAAAAAAGTTGAAAATTTTGTATTAAATTTCATTAAGTTCCTGTGAATGTTTTTGTTTCATTGATTTTTATTAAATACATACGTATATATACCTATGTAAATAAAATATACTGTGTAGTAAACGTGATTCTGTTGAATATATGTTTTTTTTTTTTTTTGCAATATCCTTCAACTTCAAATTTTTTTTAACACGAAAAAATATTTGTCACCTCAGATTCGTGTTAAATGGTTTTTACTGTATTTATCAATAGATATTTGCCTGTTTTTAAAATCAAAGTAGAAGTCCGAATTCGCAATCGCCTGTGGATGGCAAAACTTTAATTAACTGCCCTTTCAACTTATTGACAGCATAGCATAATTAAAATGACCTTGAAATATATTTTTCTAGTTTTATCGCTCCACTTAATTTTCCCGATCGAATTGGAATTATCAAGAATGCATTATACGAACTAGTTCATAATTTTTTTGGAGTAAATTCTATAGAAGAACTTTTATATAGTAAATCATTCGACTGCTCGTAATTTTTGCTTTTATCAAAGCGCCAAAGTTGTTCGACAGCTTCTTGTATAGATAAACCTCTTCATGTTTATCGGAACACAATCTGGAAATGTGTTTATTTTGCTGATCATGAACATATTTCGATCAAGTCTTGAAAGATTTATAGAATTTATTGTTATGTGAAATGATTGTTGACTTTGTGTGGGGGGGGGGGGGTAGACGTTCATACTGACTGGAGTTTGTAAGAATTATATAATCACTCAGATTGTTTTGTTTTGAGTTAGGAATTATTAAAACACTGACGTCAAAGCAAAAATCGAAATAATCTAGCTCATCCTAAATATCTAGTCACGAGTTAAACTTAAGTGTTTTATAGCTGTCAACTCCGAATGGTTAAGAATTTATAATTTTTTTGTGATAAAATTAATGGAATTACTTGGATTGATTGATTGTTTCTGTTGAGCTGATGGCAGTTCAATACATTTGCATGATGATATTAAGCAAAGTAGACTAATCTCTCTTTTTTAAAACCCTAAGAATGATTTTTGCTGAGAAATTTAAGAATAAAGGGAGTTTTATGTTAAGGAAAATGTGTTGAAGGAAGTAGAGGCATTTTTTTATAAACAAGAAAGACGCCTGAAAGAGTAGGTATACTAGGAATTCAAACTAAAAGGCAAGAACTGTATAGAGCTATTCCTAATTCTCTCTGGGGTTTCGAAGCGCTATAGTAAAAAACTAAGACAAATACTGCAAAAAAGAATTTTTGAAAGAGTACAGAGACGAAACTTTTTTTAAAATTTACATGCTATTTACAGGTGTTCTTTGCGTGAACCCCGCTGGTCACACGGTATACATCAATGCAATAGTACAATCCTGCTACGTTACTCGATATACTATCAACAGTTTTGACAGCACATGTTATCTTTTCGCTCAATTCTTCCGAAAACTTGGTCTTTTTCATACTCCTACAAGAAAAAGTAACACGGTGTGGGGGAGGGGGGGGGGGTTAAACACTGATCGTGGGGTGCATGGTAAAAGAGGTAAGTCATCATTAGAAGCTCGCCTAATCCAACAACGAGGTTTGTGTTGAAGTACTCACGCACATCACGCAGAAAATGGGGGGAGGGGTTCCATCTTGTTGAAAAACAAAGTCGTCGTTCTCATATTTCTGTAATTGTGGCATTGATCACAAATATAGCACATCCAGGTACCTGCACCGAAGATTGTCGTCTCTGTACAAAAAATGACCCGTAGATATATGTCAATAACGTCGATAGTTTCTTGTTGAGTAGGGTGTGGCTGGAACTGGACAATCTCATTGAAGTATTCCGTCTGTTCAACGGTTCACTCATAAAACACCTGTAAAGTATGTAAACAAACCTTGAAATTTTTTTTTTTTTTTTTGCTGTATTTTTATTTTATTTTCCACTGTAGTGCTTCAAAACTCAGGAGGGAGTTATGAATAATCCTGTACTTGAAAATAAGAAACTTTTTGATTGAATCTGAAAGGTTGGCATCAAGGCTAATTAACCAATGAATTCCCTTGGAATTGAATCTCTTCATCCAATCATGCAAAAATCAACAAATTTTCATTCATTTTATAAAGTGCTTTTTTAAATATTCATATCATTTTAAATAATTTACAGTATGAAAAATGTGTTGTTGGTTGGAAAAACAAGTACATTATGAATAAAGAATAGAAATTCAATATTCGTTTATGAAAAATCATTTTGAATCTGAAGATTTTTTTAAATCGACTTGAATGCTTATTGAATCTATTTAAATGGCACCCATTTATTTGTCGATTTATTATTAAGGCTGTAAATACTTATATAAAGGATATATTTTTCATTCTTTTTCAAAAGGTTTCGTAAATTTGATCCATTTATGGTGTCGATAACAAACGGGCGACTGGCATTGATGGCATACGACTGGCATACACTCACACATGCAGCTACATCTTATTTTACGGCGCTTAAATAATCCTTTTAAGCAAAACAATTGCTGCATAGTCTTATTACTCAGATTGTGAGATAATTTGTATTCTTTGTATCAGCTATAAATCTTGTTCAGAAAACTTAACCCGGAAGCGGTCGCGCGGGTCTTAGAGTCACCCCAGGCTCCCGAAATCGTTAATTCTGGGAAAACTGTTTGTTACAAATGACCTTATTAGTATATGCTCCAATATGGCAGTCTTCATGAAAACTAAAATGTATTTCTCACATTTCTCACTCTTTTTGGGAATGGAAATCTTTTTCTTACAATCTCAAGATACTTGGGGTGACTGAGTTTCTAGGCGCGACCCCTTTTGTTCCAAAATATTTTCTATGAAAAGGCTACATTTTCCCCCTGTGAATGCCCTAGTGGTTTCGATTGCTGTGTTGTGCGACTCATTATGGTTGAAAAATGTAAATGAACCGAGTATAAGTTGTAAATGAACAGAATATAAAGAAAGAGATGGGCATCTGCGCGATCTCTATTGGATGTTGAAACTGATCAAACAAGAGTAGAACCTGATGAAATAATGGATATTAATACTGATATAGAAAGTAAATTTAAGAAAAACAATTAAAATGAAACTTTTGAGTTGAGAGGATAGTTTTCAAATGCTACCTAAAAAAAAAAATCCCCAAGAAAGATATGAAGCCACAAGTGTACACAAGAGACACTGCGTGCTGTCAAAAAGACACAAGCGAGAAAAAGTTCTGCATGCTTTTTGTCGATCATCAAAGGACAATAAAACTACAGTAACTTGGACAAAATATAACAGTTTTACCTGCAAATATTATTCCTTTATTGTTAGCGAAAAGTGTCTGTGATTTGTGTCCTTTTTTTTAAAAGTCAAGCACAATTGAAATTTCTTAGTTCAATTTGATATTTTTTCTCAAATTATCCAAGAGAAATTGGAAAGTCCTTAAAAGTAGGTAAGTATACTTTCCCTTAGTTAAATTATTCACTGAAATTACGATTTTTATCGTGTACAATAAAAATAATTATAAACAAAAGGATTGGAATGACTCAGTCACCCCTAGCGATCGTTACAGTTTATATCGAGAGCGCGCCTGCTCCCTTGTTAATAAAACCGTTCATGAATTAGTTGCTGCAGTTTGACCGTGAAGGGCTCAAAATATGATGCCAACTATGAGTAACGTCAAACCGTCTTGTGTTTTCCAGGACATTTAATAGTTCCTTTCGGAGATCTTGCTAACAATAACTCAAAATATCCGGACTATCCAAACGTGACACGGAAATCACGAGAGGTGACCTATTGGTATCGAGATTTCCAAAAATAAATTATTTCTTGTCCAGTTCACTGGAAGCCTTCCTTCGTGCAAGGTTATTATTTTCGTTCGATAAATAATTACATGCTGGAGCTTCCGGATAACCTTGACTGTATTGCTTTTGATACAGATAACAGTAACATTTATGCTAAATTTTCTATACGTTTTTTTCTCACTACGTAGTTTATAAACAATGTTTTTCTGACGCAAACTTCCTTTGATGAACGCTTTGTACATTTATTTTTGCTATCTTCAAATACAACTATAAAAAGATAAATACTATGCAAAGAACAGTTTTAGCCCTAAAGGTGATTATATATATTTATGGTTTACGGTAAAAAATTGAGAAGGGAGTTCAAATTTCATTAAAATGTAAAACTATATTTCGTATTGCAAACGAGAGACTTAATTTGTTATATTTTTGCTTTGATTACATATAACTCACTACGTTTATGTTTTCGTTACAAGTTTACTATGTTGGTGACTTCCATAAATAATTTTCACCAAATCCGCTGTCGTATCAAACATTTAAGCTAGAAAAATGTCAAAAAAACCAAATGACCGAAGAAGTAGTTCTCGAAGATGAACATGGTAGACTCATAAAATTATCGTACAACTTTTAATAATTTGATTCCATCTTTTTTTGAATTTCTGATCACGTGTAATTTGTTATGATGCTTCAATGGATAGATAAAAAAAAAATTGCTTAATTTTTGAATGAATTTTACTCTAAACTAATGCGATGTATATGAGAAATATATCAATGTTATAACATTTTTGAACATTAATTTCATAATTGAGGAAAGAAGGCATTTTCAAAGTGGGTTATGCATAATTTATTGGTAGCTAGGACAATAGTCTTTGGGTGGCTAAAATATTACATTATACTTTGTAACTAATGATTTCGAAGAAAGAAAGCTATCACTTCTTAGTAATTAATCATTAGGATTTTTTCCTCAGAGGTTCAAAAATAAATTTCTTTGATTCTTAAAGCGAGAAAAATTCTGAATATATTGAAAAATGGGGTACATCCGAAAAAAAAACGGTCTATTAATTTTTTTCAAAACAGAAGACGTAGCGAAAAATGCCTCGATATGCAGCCAATAGTGGAAAACCGTTTTTTCTCGCTGGTTCCAAATCATAGAGATGACAGAGTTTCGCGACGTCTTTTAAATTTGGGTTTTTGTTGGACGAGATTGGTCGGAGAGGGAGACGGAGGTATAATACGGAAGTACCAAAAATTGTTACGGAGAAATCAGCTGATATTTTTTTTATATAGATTACTATATTGTGTTTGAAATTATAATAATGAAATATATCCAGTATCCCAGAGAAAATAACGAGAAATTATTTTGTTGTGTAGGATCATTATATTAAACTTCAGATATTGCTGTAATAAAAAATCTTACTGAAATATATGTAATAAAGCAGAAATGTAGTTTTGAGTTAAGAGATACAATTTCTTCAACATGCGCTCATGCATGAAATTATAAATAGATAATCAGCGCTAAGTTTCGTTTTGTATGACATTTAGTCATGTGGCGAACGTTATGATATAGAGCTATCGGTATTTGAATGTAAATAACTTACAAGTTGTCAACTGATTGTAAAAACTTCCATTATATATTGATACGGATTTCTAACATTCATATATACCAGAATATTTGTTTGCATGGTGAATGTTTTATTAATACTCAATCAGATTAACAACATAAACGAAATTTACTTTGTTGCAAAAAGTACCAAATCTAATAAAATACCGATTTATTAGCTATCTACAAATGTTTTCCAGGGAGATTTCGAGTTCATTTCATTTTAATTTAATATAAATGGTGAGCAACTTTAAGCTTCAGTTTTTTTTCTTTGAAATTGGGTAAGCGTCTGTAAAACTTATACTTTCGCAACTGCTGATACTGCATTTTTATCTTTTGATATATATGTCTTAAATAAATGATCGAATATCGACACTGCTTATTTATAGTCTTGAGTATTGCGAAGTAAAGGAGTAATTTGATCTATATATCATCTCTTGCATCATCCCAAGTATTCCTTTTAATCCTTCTATCATCAAACCATTAGCTACGATGAAAACAAAGATTTCTTCACTAAAACAACGAAAGTAGGTAACCGTAAAATATTTGCATGTTTTCATGCGGTGTTGTAGACCGTAATTTTTTGGAATTAGAATACTTATTTTTTTTTCAATTTTCTAAGTTGCTTTGCTTAAAATAATTTTTTTTTAGTATAATAAATATTTACTGTAATAATAGTTTAATTTCATAAAAATATCAAAAAAATTCCCTCTGATACTGCCTTTTCTGAATCAATATTTCTCTGTTCTCAACTTAAGGGAGCCGAGCTCACCAACAAAGGTTTAAAATTACGAAACCGATTCCCTGGGTAGGGGGGGGGGGATTAAAGATATTTGCAAAAAAGATTAATTCTTTTAGAAACAGGACATACAGCTTGAAGTCTTGGATGGACAGTTATTAAAGGTATTTTGCTTTATTGAGTGCCCTAAAACTGACTTTGCACAAACATTAATGTTTTTTGAAGTATCAGATTGTGGTGCTTATAAACTTTTCGTGCTCTCTAACAATATGAGGACTATATTGGTGAGGAATCTTGTAATTTTGAACCTCGATAAAGTGCCATCTGAACTGGAGACATACTTTCCGAATTCCCACGCCAATGTGTAGACTAAGAGCCTTGACACGCTAAACGCGTGCATCATCTCTTCATGGAGGTGTTGTTTATTCCACATGTCTCGAATCCACGTTAAAAAAACCACGTTGACTATGAGTTCCCAACCATGGTCACTTAGCTACTGTGGTCAAGATGTCTTCGGAAATATCAGAAATCACTATTCGAAAAATGCTTGCAATTTCGTTATATTATTGTAAGTTTTGTAAATGTCCCTGAATAAAAACTCCTCCATGTAAATTGTAAGCAGAAAATTAAATTATCTCCTACGCATTGTTTACAGAATTTACTCTCGGTATGTAAAGCAAATGAAACAAAGATTGAAAATTTTCTTTTTTGAGCGACAGAGAATATATTAATTATTTTTTTATTTAATATTCTAGTTTTAGTTTAAATTCAGTAATGTATCTGAATGAATTTTAAAAAATTGATGAAACTGATGTGGAGCTCTTAATTTCGTGAAGAGATCTTCATCTCAGGAATGAAATGACCAGGAATTGATGGTTGACTTTGAATGACCCATACTCTTTGCTTTGACTTTGCTCTTTGTTATGAAAAAAATTTCATTCGGGATTTATATATATATATATATATTGAACATTATGTTAAAACCCTTTCATTTGCATCTAATGATTTGGCTGTCTGAATTCTTACAAATTTTGTATATTGTTCCTTAAAAAAGGCATTTCAAATATTTTCTGAAACTTTTTTTTCAAAAATTTCTAAAGTATTTAATTTAATCAGCTTTTGTACATCAGCTTCTCAGTTCTAACTTCCTCTGTAAATTTTCAAAGCATGAAAATATTTTAAATTGATTGCATATCACACACTTATGCTAATGATAATAATCCTAATATTATAAATACGAATGTGAGTTTTTGTTTGTTATGCTTAAACCACTAAACCGATTTTAAAAATTCTTTCACCAATGAAAAGCTACATTATCAGCTAGTAAAATAGGGTATATTTTATTCCTGTATTTCCATGGGAACGGGAATTACGCGGGGGAAACCGCGGGGTGCTGCTGACCCCCCGCCAAGTTGGCGTAAGATTATGCATTTGTCAGTACCGGAAATTTTTTAATAAAAATTTTCTGGTATTAGTAACAAATAACTGAAGCATAGTGTAATTTAGCATCTTTACTAAAAACAATTTTTTAAACATTTTATTATTAAATGGCAAAAGTTAATTACATGCGTTTATTAAATGTCAAATTCAAACTTTAAGAAATACCGCCTCTAGTCGGCTCAAAAATTCTCTATTCCGACCATCCCAGAAATTTTAATACAAATTTTCTCCTACTTTTAAAAGAGAGAAATGAAAAAGTTTTAGCAAATTGCGTGATATTGAAAGCTCTGTGGTAATATTAAATGACAGTTTCATATTTTTTTTTTAATTTTTTGAATACTTAATACTTTGAATTTATTTTTAAAAAAAATCATTCCAATATAAGGCCATGTTTCGCGGAATTGTTAACTTATGCTGAACCTAGATATTTTATACGGAGATATTATGAAGATTACTCGTTTTTACTATGGAGGAAGACATGCATTGCCATTCGCTGAATAAAATTATTGAACTTTTTGCGATACTTATATCATCTTGTGGTCTTTATAATCCTCAAGCCCTTTGGAATAAGTACAAAGAGTACTTGGTGGGAAATATTTTGAAACGACTGCAGCAAGGATATGCAGATATGACTTCCAATGAACATATCTACAACGAAACGCTAATAATAACTGAAAATAAAGTTTTCACAATGGTTGGGAAGGAGCTGCGTGATTTTGGAATGATTAGTCTGCGACGAGTAGACTAAAATGACTTTGCTAATAAAATTGCTCGAGCATTAGACTACGATTTTTATGGCATTGCTACATCAAGTAACAGAATTAATCCCCCTTAAACTCCAGAACAAAGTAATGGTTGCCATCAAGCATTACGTAAAATATAATCCGGCAACAGTGCACTATTTTTTTTCGACGGCCCTGGTGGAACCGGGAAAAACGTTTTTGCTAAACTTATTTTTTATGTCCGTCAGAAAAAAACCAGAAGATAGCAGTTGCTGTGACTTCTTCGGGAATAGCTGTGACACTACTGACCGCGGCGGTCGTACTGCACACATTCCGTTTTAAGATTACCGTGGAATCTTGCACATGAAGATTCACCCATCTGCAATTTCAACAAAAATAGCTCTCGAGGAGGATGCTTCGGTAATGTAAGCCTTCAGTGTGGGATAAAAGTACGATGTGTCTCACAAGAAAGTTATAGAAGCTTTAAATAGGACTCTTTAAGTTTTACGAGATATTTAAGGTATTATGGGAGAAATGGCAGTTTCACACACACATACTTGCGGCTGGTGATTTCCGACAAACTCTCGCGTAAATCCAGAGGGGTACACCCGCAGATGAAATCAGAGCCGGTATTAAATCATCAAGTTTATGGGCGAAAATTGAAAAATTCAGTCTGAAAACGAATATGAGAGTGCATCTTCATAATGACATAGATTCGGGACATAATGCAGAGACGCTATTGAAAATCGGTGATGGATGTTAGGACGCAGAGGGGCTGAAGGTTATATTTTACTTTCTAGAGAATTATGTAATTAAGTAGAAAATGATGTAAATCTTACTGCTCAAGTTTACCCGGGCCTGCAACAAAATTTAAATTGTGATCGGTGGTTGTGCGAAGATCAATATTGGCGCCTAAAAATTACATTGTCAATAAAATCAACACTGAAATTTTAAAAGACGTTCGGGAAGGGGGGGGGGAGAAATGAAGGAATATTTATAAATGGATATACAGAACAAAGTACTTCAAATCCCACGGAGTTTTTAAATTCGCTTGAACTTTCGGGAGTACCCTCACTTAAACTTCAATTAAAATTAAATGTACCAGTTATGTTTATGCAAAATCTCGATGCTCCTCTACTATGAAATAGAACGAGGCGCTTGGGATCACAAAATTGTGGCAGAATGTACTAGGTGCCACTATTTTAACAAGTGTCGGGAAAGGGGAAAATTTTATCATTCCTCGAATTCCAATTATCTCCACTGACCTACCCTTTCAATTTAAACGAGTTCAATTTTCAATCAAAATCAGTTTTCCTGTCACTATTAACATCACAAAGGCAAACATTGCAGGTAGCAGGGGTGCATTCGGAAAAGCCATGCTTTTTCCATGACCCTTTTTCCACTATATGTAGCCCGTTCGCGTGTGTACAATTCCTGAAATTTTCACATACTTGCACCTGACGGAAGAACATAAAATATAGTATGCAGTATCATCCTAGAAAAGTATTCTGTTTTTGAGCTCTTTTAACGAGGAATTATTTATTAAACGTAGATACTTTCAACTTTTAAAAATATTAATAGTTTAAGTTATTGAATTTTTGTTGCTAATTATTATAATAAAGTGTTTTTTCAGTTTCTTAAACTAAGCTCAATTTTAGAATTTTTAATTTTAATGGTCCTTGTCAAGCAATAAAAAATTATCATACTCTTTATTTACTTTCTAATGATAATGATTATGACTTTGACAGAGTTATTTTAAGACATCAACGCGAGCGAAGCCGCGAGCAAAAGCTAGTAATAATAAAACAGCCTGACTTATATATATATATATATATGCTAAACCTTTCGAGATACTTCGCAGTACACATCATTCCACTAAAAATATTATTCTGTATAGTCAATTTATGGTAATTTCGTGAATTGTTACTGTAATATATACTATTTGATTGGATATTCGTTCCTCTAGAAACTGCTTCGTGAATTATCAACAGTTAATTGAGGTCAATCTTAATGAATCGGAGACGCATACTTGAGATCAAGTTAATCATCTAGGAATAATTGATTTATGTAAAAAGGAAGGATAAATATTCTTCAAGGGCAATCACATGGAATCTACACTAGTTAGCATATCGCTGACAAACACTGAAAATCTCTGGGTTATAAAAATAATTTGAACAAAAATTAAACATTTTCAATGCAAAAAATTCTTATCAGCTGTCTTCGGTTTTTTTTTTAAAAAAGAAAATAAATAAGCTCTAGAGAGAAATACTATTTCTTTGAAAAATAACTCGATAGCTGAGAGATCATGAGTGGCAAGTGTAGCCTAGTGGTCAAGGTCACGGGTTCGTGGCTGCGCATCATTTCGAACCTAGTGCCGCTGAAGACCCGGCGTGTAGAGGAGCCATTGTACGTTAAATCTGTCGAGGTTTTCCGTTAGTATGGTATGGAAGTTAGGAGAGGGAAGGGGGTGCCAGCTCAGGAATCGTTTTCATCACTTGACCATGGTTCAAAATTACGAGGTACGTTGCCAATTGCCCTCTTGCAGTTTAAAATTGCATTGATATAACTCTTACTCACTAAAGAACCATTGAGTAGACGTCATTGATGCACGCTAAATCTGTCAAGTCTCACGTTGGCATATGGTGCGGGAGGTGAGGAGAGGTAAGGTTACGGCCTTGATGTCGTTCTCCTAATTTGATCGGTTCAAAATTACGTTTTCTATCGCCAATAGATCTCGTATTGTTGCAGAGCGCGACGCTAATAAAAATAAATCAAATGAATTTTTATGCACATGCTATTCCTACATTTGCGTAAGTTACCAAAAAAGTGAAATTGGGGTATCAGATAATTTTAGTAATAAAAATATCTTCAAGCTTATATATATGTAGTTCATTTATATATTGTGTAATAAATTTAATCAAATTCAAGCTTTAATTTCGAATTTTTAAACTTCCTTTTTATTTTTTTAAATAATGGCATCACTTTTTGTATCCCATGCATCTTGGACAATCAAAATACGTCAATTTATTTGATTAAATTATTTTACTGTGAATTTCGGTAATTAAAACATGTCTTAAACAATAATTGAATTTCTTGTAGTCAGATAATTTATTGGTAATGTTATATAATTTCAATCATTTCGAGATAAACATAAATGTCTCCTTTGACTTATTAATGATTGTGACATTTCAAAATCGTAAAAGGTAATAATATGCGAAGCTTTATTTTATTTAGATGTTTTTAATGAGGGATTACATGTAATACGATAACATGTAAGCGCAACAACAGACTAATTTTGAACAATGAATAGGCAAAGAATATGGTGAAAACAATTTTTTTCACTCCCCTAAACGTTCTCATTTACTTAACCCTTAAGCCTTGGAATTTTCGCAGTTGGGATCTCCCCAAAGAGGTGGATTTTTTCGCTTTATCTTTGGTGCACATTTTTTGATAAGCGCGTATTGAAATAAGAGTTTTCTTTTATTATTGTTTTCAGAAACGTGAGTTTAGTATGGTTGTTTTTTAACCCTGATAAAAAAATCAAAATAATAAATCCTTAAATAATAAGTAAAATATGTAATAAATAATTAATCAAACTAACTATTATAATTAATTGCTAATTATTACTATTAATAATTAACTATCATTTCTTTTTTATCCTCAAAAATATCAGAATAATCACTTTCGGTATCGCTTTATCTTTCGAAAGTCTGAAACGCCCTTTCACATCTAAAAATGAAGTACTAATTCTTGTAAAATATTGAATTCGAATCTCTATCACTCAGTATAGAGTTGGCATATATTAGTAAAAGAAACGGGTACTTTAGAACGCGATACACGCGCGTTTAAGCAATGCAAAATCAAGATAAACCCTTTTAGTGCACCCGGAGCGACCTAAGTTTTAAAAAGATTTTTTTTTTTTAGCGGGTAGGGTAACTATTAATGACACTTCTGTAAAAACTAGTCTTGAACTGTTGATATTTTTAGTGGCCGTGGTTGTCTAGTGGTAATGGTCACGAATTTGTGATTGGCGTGTCACGAGTTCCCGCCATATAGAAAGGAGTTATGCACGCCAAATCTGTCGAGGCTCAGAGTCCTCCCGTTGGCGTGATGTTGTAGTTTAAAGAGAGGATGCCAGCCCGGGTATCGCCTTATCACCTGATCATGGTTCAAAATTACGATGTTCATCCCCAACAGCCCTTCTGTTGCTTTAGAGTGTGATGTTAACATTCATTAACTCCATATATAAATTCGTGAATCTCATCCAAATAGGTCCTCCGAAGGGGATGGTTCTTGGAGCACTTAGGCTTGCCGGGCTCCAATCTCCTTTTTAAAGTGAAAATTCTTTGCCGACGGGAGTGAATGGGAAATTTACCCAGTTTTGCGTAACAGTGCAAAGGCGAACGGAAGTAGTGATTTCCCCCATTCCTCCGAAACGTCGCCATGGTGAGGAGATAGCGAGCGGGAGGAAAAGAGAGCGGAGGGGGGAGCACACTACGTGACCTACGTCATATCCGTGAAAAAGTTGGACGATTGCTAAGGGGGAATTGTGCATCCAAATTATATCTTGCTGCTATATACGAAAGGCGCTTAGGTGTTGGTGACATTAAGTGGGTACCCTTTCTACTCTAGTAACGAACTCGCGTGGCGTATTTTCGTAGTTTTTAAGTAATAAAAAAACGTGCCGTTTTCAACGAAATAAACGCACCCAAAACACTACCATTATATGGCTCTTCTTATTTCGGAAGTGTCTGGGGTATTGTGTACATGTCACTAACGTTTGCGCCAGAATCGCTACGGATAGCGTCTTGTAAACAAACACAATGACTTCTGTTAGTGATGCATTCAGTTTATATTATTAATTTTTATTTCCATTGAATCAAAATTAATTCTGGTCCGATAGCCTAGAACAAATCCAAAAAGAGGAAAATAGTTTCGTGAAAGAAAAAAAAGCAAAACTAGCAGCAATTCTAGGCGAAAGTCTATATATCACCAGGTAGTTTTGTCGCAGCTTTTATCATCTTTATCCATAAAGTTTTACTGCTGTACACATCAGAGGCTGCTGCAATCATTGTATCCGATGATGATTAAAAGCCGATTATCTTAACTGGAGACTTTAATGTTAATTTTGCTTCAGAAGAAGCAAAGCCACTCATTGAATTCTTGAAACGGACTCTGAATTTGACAGTGAATACTGATTCTAGAGAAGGAAAAACAATATACGGAACCACGATTCATGCAGTTTTCGCACATTTTCTTGATTGACTACAATCGAGGATTGTTATATCCTACTTTAGTTACCACGCACCTATTGTGTCTTTCTTGGAAAATGATGATGCAGAAAATTGAATAAAAATATTTTCATACAATAAATGAAGTTCAAATTTTATTTGATTAAAGTTATCTCAGAAGTTTAATATAATTGGACCTATTCCTGCATTTACAGCCAACATCGCCAAAGAAGTTTCACTTCTATCGCGTGGCTTTCCACAATTTTTTTTTTTACATTTAAGATGGCCGTTAAAAATTTTCCAATCGTGTGTGATGTCCAGTGTTAGTCACAATCAATAAAATATAAATTTACGAGGGTGAGTCGGAAAATAAGTTTCCCCTGTCGACTGTGGTCAGAGTTGTGCTTGAAAGTTAAAACATAGAATGAAACATTAAAGATAAGACAACTTTATTTTTCCACAAGAATATCAAGTACATTGAGACATTTGTTATCACTTGATAAGCTTCAAAACGCGCTCCAGGAAAAACTCAGGGCTTTGCATACGGAAGTAGCGTTTAACTAGGGTTTGCAGCCCCGGGATTAAAATAACTAATCCTGTGATTTAATTTTTGCCTGAATTAAATTTTGAAATTTTTTTAAAGTAATGTAATCTGGTATTACATTTGATGTACACTCAAACCTGTTTTTGTGCGGTCTTTTTTTTGTGCGATTTTTTTTGTGCGATTTTTTTTTGTGCGATTTTTTTTTTGTGCGGTAAATAAAAATTTCAATCAAATTGAACATAATTGACGAAGTTATCAATAAAAAAATCAGTAGGATTGATCGGTCATTTAGTTTTTTCGATTTTTTATATGAGTAGTCCATTTTCAAAACTCTCTATTCGACATTTAAAAAAATACAAAATAATTATGTCATATACAAGCTCTCTCTCAGAGAAAGCTCTCTGTTTCAAAGAGAACCCGATCATATGACTGCAGATAAAATCTATGCAGGACTCCAACTCTGTCATAAATTAGAATATCATTTTCTTGCAATCGATGCCAATTCTGAAATAACTTCAAAATTCCAAAAGGAGCTTCAGTCGTTCATATCTGGCTACCGGGACATATACAAGCGTCTAGTGAAACAACAGTCGTCGCAAAAACTAATCACTGACTATATGGTACCTGAAAAAAAGTCAACTCTAAACGAGTGCGAGATAGTATCTTCAAGTGACGAAAGCGATTTTGAACCAGTTTATCACAGGAAAGTTCGCGTAAATTGTCAGACTGCGAAGGATAATGTTTATAGGTTTTGAAAAGTTTTGTATGTGTAAAATAATCACATAATATGTAAATAAAATATTTAAAAATATTCGCAAGTGTAATTTTTAAATCAGATTCCAAAACGTTTGGCGAAATTCCAGGTATGTACTAGTTATTTCGTAAGGTTTTGAGTTATTTTAAACGTGAGACTTTTTTTATGCGGTCCCTATTCACCGCATAAAATTTTTTTTTTTAATTGTGTTCCGAAAACTATATTTTATAGCTATTCGTGAAGTTTTGTGCAATTTTTTTTATGCGTTTTCTTTTATGCGGTCCCTATCCACCGCACAAAAACAGGTTTAAGTGTATCTTATTAACTTTTCTTGTACTGAATACGTTTAATGTCAGCTTTCTTACGTGTTGAACCTTCAAGGGTTCGAGGTGGGTGTGCATGTTAAACCGTGAAATTTGATAAGTTTTCTCTTATTTTCTTCTGTAACTTTCTCTTCCATAGTAAGTGGGGTCAGAAAATGGGCATTTCTCCCACCCTCAGGATGTCCGGTGTCAGCTAATTTTGACAGGGACAATTAGAATTTTCGTAAGGCATCTAGTAGGGTTTTCAGCCCCGGGATCTCGGTGTTTTTTCCAATCCCTAAATCCCGTGATTAAAATAACTAATTCCGGGATTTGATTTTTGTCTAAATTATATTTAAAAACTTTTTTATGATAAAAACTTTCTAAGAATTTAACTCTTCAAAAATTTATATTTTGTTTATGAAATATGTACGTAGAATTGTTTTTGTGCAATTAAAAATGCTATAAGTAAAAAAAAATCTATGCACAGCTCTCATTTCTCGTATGGGAGAACGTCGCACAGATCTAAGTGTCTCACTGTAATGCTTACACAATAATAGAAGCAACATCACAAGAATAGATTTTGTCACAGTTCCTTCTTCAATTAAATGCCGTTAATTAATACCGGACCTTCTTGGAAGACTTGAGACACTTTAAATCTCATTGCATTCCTAACAGCTCATGATGACTGGATCTTCAATTTCTGAAATTAATTCACATTCTGATTCAATAACTGGATCAATTTATATACAAAAACCATTAAGTGTAGCAGAAGAACTAAATAATGTTATCAAAGAGGGGTATATGCACCAATGCAGTCTATTAGATTTGAGACACTGCCATCAAAAATTCATAAAGAAATGTCTCTTTTTTTTGAAAATGGAGGTGGACTTGATGACTACCTGAAAAGAACATTCTCTTACTTAATGACGATAATATCAATTAGTAAAGAATTTGAACATGCATTTTCTTCAGCAGGACAATTTGTTACAAAAATAAGAACCTTTTCAACGATGAAACGCTGGAGGGGCTGTGTTTTTATAAGCTTACTAGCTGACCCGGCCCGGCGTTGCACGGGCTTTTACCTAGGGTATAACTTAATCCCCATGTGTTAATTTCCTCCATTCTTTCTGACGCCAGCACTTTTGTGTAGGTGTGAAGCGTACGATGTGAGTGCAGGGCCCATGAGTGCGTATCAATGGTTTTCTCGTTTAACATTTTCCCTTCTCTTCACAAAATCAGCACTTCCAATATAATTTTTTGAAATTACTTTTACTTCTTTGTTTCTTTCCTCTTCGCTTAGCCTGGCGTTGCATGGGCTTTTACCGAGTGAATAACTTAATCCCCATGGGAATTTCCTGTTTCCCTCAGGACGATAGCACTTATGTGTGTGTATGCGCGATGTGAGTGATTTCTTTAACTATGTCATTAAAACTCCCTTTTTCGAAATCTGTTCTTGCGTTGGTGTGGTGTGGTAATTAGGAGAGATGGGTGAAAGGCTCAGGTGTCGTCCTCTTTACTTGACCATGGTTGAAAATTTCGATGTTCGTTGCCAAAAACTCTCGAATAGGCGAACAGTGCGAATTTATAAATCACTCGCCCACTTTTCAATTCTTTCGTTGCAATTTTTTAGTTCCGGAAACGAAAATGTAGCCTTTTTAAAAATAGTTGTATGTTGAAAAAAGACAGAAAAGTAGAAATTTTTCAAATTACAAAATTTCACTACTATTTTAAATCTTGAAGTAAAATTGCGAGAATTTTTTGAAATGTTCGAAACACGGGGAAAAAATTCATGCAGTTATCTTTATAAAAGAAGAAATTATTAATTGTTAAGTATTTTGAGTGTTTTATTAGAGTTTGCTCAAAAAAGTGATGAAATTGTCGAATCGGCCACTGGTCCGCCAAATTTTGAAAAACCTCGAATTTGGTGCGTTTTTGCGTGTTGTGTTTTGGAATAGCAACCCTATCACAACACGATCTGATTTCTTCCTCACTGATACAAAAGCCAAAAGGGTTACCAGAGTTGGCGCACTTATCGATTTGGCGAGAAAACTCTTGGCGGGATAAGAGGCCGATTCGGCAATTCAACCAAAAAAGTTTTTGGCTTTTTATTTTTTAAATCACTGATACTAAAAGTTTTAAAAATAATTTTTATTTAAACTCATTGATATTGATCCATTTCACAGTATGAAATTCAAAAAGAAAATAATACTATGTGATAAAAATATATTTAAGAATATTTCCTTATATTTTTTTATATTTTTTTCTTATATTCTACTGTTCTTCAATAAATCAATTTTTAAGAATAAAAAAAAAAACTATCGGTTGTGATGCGTTATATGAATGAGCGTCCCGTGTTATGAGGGAATTCCCCTTTTTACTACGCAGCGAAAGACTCAAAACTACCTCAACCTTTCCCGTGTTCCAAACAGAAAGCTAACGCAAAGTGACCTTGATGCAATTCAGAAATAACGTCGAGAGTACCGAATGAGCATCCCTTACGGGAATCTGGCAACGTTTTTTCCGGATTCTTCACATTTCCGGCAATAAAAAAAATATGGCGTGATTAATTGAAATAAAAACCATCCTATGTTTTAAGTTGGACGAAATGACACACAGTATGCAAAATTATGTTATGATCGGTTGAGTAGTTTCGGAGTCCATTGCGGACAAACATTGTGACACGTATATTTTATATATAAAGATTTACAGAAATACAAGAAATGAAGAAATGCTTTTTTTTTAAAAAAAATTTAATTATGTACTATTTTTATTTGTTTTTTTTATGATGAATTGATTTTATTTGTTTTATTAAAATAATATTAAATAATTTTTTAATTATATTTTTAGTTTTATTATGCAATTATTAATAGTCCAATCCTAATCCCGGGATTTGGAAAATGTAATCCCGGGATTGCAAACCCTACTTGAACCTCAGCATTGCATCCAAAGCGCCTTCTGGCGAGATTCTTCTTCAAAGCCGGAAACAGATGGAAGTCGCTTGGTGCGAGATCAGGATTGTATGGTGGATGGTGTAGGTTCTTCCAACCAAGAGTTGCAATATGATTTTGCGTTTCCGTCGCCGTGTGTGGTCTCGCATTGTCATCCAACAATAGAACGCCAGATTTAAGAAGCCCAGGCTGCTTTTTTTTCAAATCGCCTCTTTCAATTTCGACAGTGTGTCACAGTACCGAGTAGCATTGATAGTTCCAACCTCCAAAAAGTCTAACAAGAAAACTCCTTGGATGTCCCAGAAAAATGGGAGGACCACTTTACCTGCATAGAGTTCTTTCGAACTCCTTTCGGACAGATGATGTGACGGATGTTTCCACTCCATAGATGCAGCCTTAGTTTCGGGCGTGAAATAATGGATTCAAGATTCATCCCCCATCACAATCCAAAATAGAAAGCCATTGCCATCTTCATGGTAACGCCCAAGATGTTCCAGGCTGTGACCACCATGCGTTAAACGATTCTTCCGTTTGCAAAGCCCGGATTTTTTTTTGGAGGTTTTTTTGAATTTTATCAAGCGGTATGACAAATGTCTCAATGTACGTGATACTTATGTTTAAAAATGTTATATCTTATCTTTAATATATCATTCTATGTTTTGACTTTCATACACAACTCTGACCACAGCTGACAGGGGAAACTTATTTCCGACTTACCATCGTATAAAAATTTAGGAAGGAACTTGCTTTTTTTTCACAAAAAAATATATTAAGATTTAAAATTTAAAGAACTATATATATATATATATATATATATATATATATAAAGAAAAAGATGGAATAAAAGGATCAAGTTAGTGGGCAAATAGATTAATGTTTATATTAAACCGTTATTCGAATTCCCTGACTTATTGACTAACTTTTCGCGAGTTTCATTAATTAAAATTCTTGTATTATCGCTAAAATTGAGCGGGGAAAATGTTTTGCCGATAGTGTAACTGCATTTCTATTTTATCGAAAGATCAGTTTCTCTCGGGTACTTTTTAAATGTTTACATTGGTTTCTAATTTTTTTTATTTGTATGTAACGTCGTGACATGTTTGTTTTGACTAGAAAATGTTATTATTTATCCAAAAATTACCACTCGAACATTTTTTTTTTGAGATCGTCAATGAGTAACTTTACGACGGAAAATAAATTGTTGTTGGTTTCCAAGTGTCTTCAGAGTAAAAAATGTATTAAATTTGCACGAACGAAATAGGGAATATATTTTTTAATTTTTATTAAGTTCTGAATTCATATTTTTCAAAACTTTATCCTGAAAATTATTTATATGTATAATTACCTCTCTGGAAATTTGTATTGGATGCATTGGTGGTATTTTTGGTAAAACTTCTTGAAGTTGCCATTAAATTAATTTTAAAACAAATTTTGCTCTTGTCTTGATTTTGCTACTTCAATGAAAAAAGTAATAAAATCGCAAATGTTGAGAATTTAACTATGTAATTTCCTAAAATAAAATGGTATTATATATATATATATATATATATATATGGATGGTAAAAAAATTCGCGAAATTTTGCATGAGCAGTACTTAACATTTAAATATGTCAGATCATGAGAAAAACTTATGTCTACTATTTCAAACAAAATTTTATAAAAAAAATTTTTTTTAAAAAAAAGAATGAATAAATTAAAAATGTTATTATAGCATTTAATTTTTTTATCGTGATAATTTTTCTTTAGTAAACTATTTTTATCTTTTTATCCTTGATAAACAAGTATTTGCTAGAATTATTTAGGAATAATCAGTAAATAAATTTTTCTAATATTACACAAAATGAAATCATTTAGTCGTTAGTAAATTCAGCTTATATATATTTGTTTATTCTTATATAACATGAAATTTCTGCAAGTACTTTTAATTACCTCATACTATGCATTTCCGATTTCCAAAGAGGGTACAGATTTTAATCCTCTGGTAAACATTTCAGTCTATAAGCAAAAATCAAGCGCATTAAGTGTTTAATTCTAAAAATTAAAACGAGTGACTCAGTGTATTTTCCATTCCATTAACTACTGAATTCTTCCATTTATGAAACTGATTTCCTGGTGCGATTTTACATTTTAAAGTAAAATTTTGTTCTCCACCGAGTTTTTGAAATCGGTATCATAGACAGGATTACGCGTGCATTCAAATTAAATCAAACCAGAGTAATATTTTCATTTTTTTTGTGTCTACCCTGACAGAATACGAAAGGAAAAGAAAAGAAGGGGAAAGAAGAGGGAAATTACGTACGTGGCTGATTGATTTGGCTTTTCGTCAAAGGTCACGATTGGTTCTCTCCATGACCATTTGATAAAGCTCCATCGCTTCCACATAGCAGCAGCATCCTGACACCTCTCCTCTGCAGTAAGTTTCTTTCTTTCTCCCGATCATTTACATGTTCATCGCTTTTGCAAATATTGTGTGTTTGGTTTCTTTCTTTTTAGTTTAGGAAGCATTGGAGTAAGTGCTTTTTTTCCAGAGGAAAGAATATTTACTGCTAAATTTTTCTACGCTCGTGAGTAATAAAATGAGAAATAATTCTTTTTTCAAAATAAGAATATAATGATTAAGGCTTTAATTTTTTTTGAATGAAATCAAAAATAATATATAGAACGTGAATTTCGACTCAGGTTTTGATATTGAAATTTAATTTGTTCTTTCTATTTTGAATTTTCTATTCTTTTCTTAATTTGTAATTTTTTTTTTTTTTTTTGCTTTTAATGTCATCTTTTTAGTCGATTTTTTTTTCTATTCCTGGAGAACTGAATAATTATAAATTTTGAACATATTATTTTTAATAATAGAACAAAATTTTACTTTATGTATGAATATTTTGTAAGCTAAAAATTGTTACAATGTAATATTTTAAAAAGCTTCATTATATTATTTTGAATACTCATATTTTCTTAAGATTAATTTTCAATATTTTGTGCATATGAATTTCAGTGGTTAGTTTTCTTTCATACTTTTTCGTTAGAGAAAGTCCATTTTTCACTTTAAATATGAAAAGCATTTTTGACCATATATAAATATTTCATTAAAATGTAATGGTTTAGTAAGAAATTTTTCGTACGCAATCTTTCTTGATAATCACTTCTTTATTTCTATTATGTGATGCTAATTCATCGAATAATGCCTTGCTGTATTAATTATTTGAACTATTTTTAGAAAACGTAAATAAATCTCCAAATTTTTGTACTAAATATAATGTACTAAAATACATTTTTGTCATAAAATATTAAATTAATAAAGTTTAATGTATATATATAGTTTAAAATATAACTCAGATTATATCTTGGTTTCCAAACTATTTTAAAAAAGTTTTCATAAAATAAAGACTAATGTTTACTAAATTTTTTTATTCATGAATCATTATTGTAAAATTACATAAATTATTTATCCATTGTGTATACATATTTACTTTAACTAAAGTCCCATAGTGTTTATTAAAATTTGAGATTACTAAGTTAAATTTCTTATATTATAACATCATATAGTAAAATTTTTTACGATTTTAAGGGACATGGTACGATTTAAGCAAAAGTAAACGCATAAAATTTGATTTACAAGTACCTCAAACTATGCATAACAAAAGTTGGTATGGGTTTTGCGATATCATAATTGGTATTTCTACAATTCTTCTTTTTATGAAAATTCCTTAAAAAATGTACAAATTTTGAGTTTAATTATTTAAAAAAAAATAAGTATTGCTTTGATTAAAAAATGCATACCAACTTTTGTTACATGTACTATTAGTAATAGGTAAAAAAAAAATCAAAGCATTAGGGACTATAAAAAAAAACCTTAGCATTTTAAATAAAGACAAACTAGTTATTTTATCTTTCCGAGATAAGTCAGTTTAAAGTTCTGATTAGCCATAGGGATGTGGAGAAAAAACGAATTTAAAAGTTATCATAAATCTGCGTTTTTTAAACTTAGAGCTTTCAAATTTTGTGAGATAATAGAAAAATACATAAAAAATAATTTAAGCTAAAAAAGTCAAATTTGATTTTTTGATCAATTTTTGTCAACTGAATCGTACTGTGTCCCTTAATCGATTTTAATTAATGAAATTTTTCAATTCCAAACTGTATATGTATTAAATGCACGAAATTTGCTATAACATATAACCAAAAATAAAGTACCAAAATAAGAAAATCTACAGAAAAAAAATGTATTTACTATCAAAATATGTTAGTTACCTGGAATACATTATATTTATATTTATTTCCTTGTCGCTAAATTAAAATGAATTCAAAGTTCTGAAATCCTTTTATAAAAACACTTATATTATATGATTACAATTCAAAGACATATGTAATTTAATAATTTATTGTGTGTAACAGAATAGAGCAGAAAAGCTTATAAATTATCAAGCATTGGAAGTCGCATTTAAAATCAATTTTCCTTCCTTCTAAATGTTTCCACGTGTTTAAAAGTGTTCTGTCGTCGCATTCTGTTCTCTTCAAATCGACCTTGGTTCAAAGAAAATAGTTAAACTAGCTTAATTATCATTCTGAAATCAAATAAAAACTGCTGAGACAGATCTACTTGACGAAATCTTATCACTTCTCAAAATGTTACACGGAGATGAAAACCTTTTTTTTAAAATGAAAACCCCAACTAGGTGTTTGTTGAATAAAATAAGTACGTCTAAGAGTAAACAAATTTAAAAATGAAGAGTTCATGAAGTAATCAGCACGGAAATTTTGCATAAATAGTAAATTCTCTCTTTCTATGTGTGTAAATATTATTTCATGCGGCAGATAGGTTCTAAACAAAAGCTCATTTAAAAAAAAAAACAGCATAAAAATATTTACAACGAAAAACTTGGTATCGTTCTTAACTTTCCCGAATTACATAAAGCCAAAATAAAGTGCTACAATTAAATCTAAAATTGTACAAAAATGTGCTGAAATTGTCAAACATGTTGATTAAAAAAATTACTTTGAAGACTTGAAAAAAAATCTTTGTATAAAAACTTTAAATAAACTTGTATTCGAACTTTAATTTATTGCTTTTTATTGCTGAAAAGTAATTAGAAGCAGTTTTGTTTAGTAATCCTTATCTATAATCGATAATGCCCTGCTTTTCTTCCGACCTCAGTGGCTTTCAGAAAGCTTTCATGGGTGAGATTATATACGAACACAAAAACACCACGAAAAAGTCATCTTTATGCTAACAATTAAAAACCTGTTGGTCTGTTGTAGTGGTCTTCAAACTGTGTTCCATAAAACCCTGGGGTTCCACGAATCACAATAAAAAAAAAATTGGAAAGAAAATTATAAATGTGTATGCAAAATAGATTCCTTTTCTTTATGATGTATAACCACCAGTATCTAAAGCTTATTCCAGCAATTAAAACTGAAATTTTATTTAAACGTATTTTGTAATACTTTTTAAACTTTTATTGTAATATGATGAAGGAATATTAAAACCTTTTTCTTTATTTACTACCTACCAGATTATGAATATTCTACTGTTTAACTATCCCGGGTTTGATGAAATAACTTTATACTTGTAAATACAATGTCTAATGGAAAATGCATCCTTTTGCATTTCTGAAAAATACCTATAACAAAGGAGAGGGAACAACTTATCGACATATCACTAGATTCGAATTTAAAATATAGAATTAAGCAAGAATAGTTCCTAATTTTTAGGTTGTAAATTCCTGCAAAATACACACTATTTCCTATACAGCTATAAACATTTACATCCCTTTCAGAACAATCTATTTAAGTGAAAAATATTTTTCATGTGGAGGGCTATAAAAACAAAGTATAAAAAAAAATTAAACGCAGAATAGGTAATGCGATTGCGATACTCTCAATAGACCTAGACTTGTACAGTTTGTGTCAAAAAATGCAAGCACATACGTCAGTTACTAAATAATACCCCCCCCCCCCTTGGTTACACCATTGGCCTATTTGGTTCAAAATCACTTGAATCATCAAAAAAAGTCTTTACCTATATGTACATATTTGTCCAAAGAACTTTTAGAAGATACATTCAAACTGAATAACTTTAAAATCATATAAAATGATTCACTCTCAAAAAAAAAAGATCTTACTGAAAATAATTATTAAAACAAAATAAATATTTATTTTGTAACTAATATACATGTAATATTTTGTTCATATGCAGCACAACTTATAAATAATTTTGATCTTATATATTGGGAAACAAAATCGTTTTAGTACCAGACAGCGCAAATAAAAGGGAGAGCTGTTGAATTAATTTCATCTTAGCATAATGGAATATTTTGCGTAATTGTATTTTTCGGAAGTAATGAGAATTATATTTGTCGTAAAGGATGTTCAATGTTTTCTCCAATAAACATGTAACAGACCGGACTTAAACGTGTGGCATCGAGAGACACCACGGAACATACTTTTACAGTTGGATTTCATTCACTTTGATGTGTTGCGATTGTGAATTAAATGGGAAGTTATTTTGATATTATGTTTCTGAACATGTCCGAACATTTTTGTACAGCAGATATTGAAGAATTTAAAAATTACCGATGCATGAAAAGTCTGTGATATGTTTGAGATGTTATTTATAATTTTTTTTTTTGTTTTTGTTAACTGCAGATTTACTTTTTTGCATGAAAATTTAGTTCTGAATCTAAATAATTTTATTCGCTTCGATAAGATTATTTAAAATGTATTTCTTGCTGCATAGTTAAAATTAAGATTCTATAAGCCATTTTGAATTCTCTCTCTCTCTCTCTCGTCAACGTAATCTTTATCCTGTGGAAATTTTACTTTCTAAACTTAAACTATTGCATTTATTTGTATACCATAAAAAACTTCGGAAAGAGAAAAATGAATTAAAATTTTTGCTTTGATTACATTTCCCCCCCCAATTTCTGAAATTATATTTATGTCTAATGATTCCCTTGTAGGTTTTCGTATCTTTATAAGAAATATTTAGATATATTTTTCTTCTGATATTTAAAAATATATAAATCTAGAGAACATTCAATAATTTTTCTATTTCGAATGCATTTTATTGTATTCGAATCAATGGATTAGTCTAGGTTTGAGTAAGGAAGTAGAATTTTTACAAGAACATTACATTCTCTAAGGCCGCGGAAGTCATGGTCACGAACTCGTGGATAGCATTGCCGAGTTGCTGGTTCGAGACCTAATGCAGAAGGGGTAATATGATTTAAATCTATCGAGGCGCTCTGGTGTCGTCTTCGTCAATTGATTGGGGTTTAAAATTACGTGGTCCGACACCAGTAGCCCTCGTGTTACTTCAGAGAGCGATGTTAATAAAAATACACGCTCACACACAAAATCCGAATGGTCGACAGAATGGTTAAACACTCCCTAAACATTATTTAAGCTGATTCCAAGCAAACATTTCACGTAGATCTCTTCTTATTTGGGAGTCTCAAAGTATGTTTTTACGTTTAATTATTGAATTTCCCACTTGAATTCGACATTCCACATCTCTTGTAGTCAAAAGAGCGCAGCCTCATTTTTAGAGAAAGTTATAGATGTCAACTGTCTGATCTGTGTGTGTTAATGAATCTAGAATTTCAATAGATAAATGAGGTTTACCCAAGAAATCTGTTTAAATCGCTTTTACCCTTCAAATCACTTATATATTTATAGGCTCAACCTACCAAAATAGATAATTTTTTTCAGCATCACTGTTTCAAATTATACAGATTACCCACAAGAGTAGTAAATTAAATATTCTTGTTTAGTACTAATCATCAAAACAATTAATGAGTCAATTTCAGATTTTTTATCAATTTTATTATAATTATGATTCGCTCATAGATACTGGGGCTCAAAAAATAATCTTAACAAATGTGTAAGTGGCCTAAATTTTTTTTTATGGCCATTGTGTACTGACATTATCTTCTTGAACGATAAATACATTTTACTTATAAGATATTTTAAAAAACTTTTTCATTTATTCATTTTTTTATAATTATGTATGTTTAAGTAACAGTTTCTGCTTGATTTAAAAGCTTGTCTATACGCCCATTCTTAATTCATAAGCATAATAGTTATTTTATACATTTTTCTTCATTTCTACTCAAATCTATTCCAATGTAATTCATTCATTCAAAAGGAAAAAAAATACATAAGTTTCTTTGTTTCTTCAAATTTTTTTAGATATTTAGAAATATCTATACATATTTTTTAAATATCTGATAACCAATAAAGAAAACAAGCAAATAAACATAAAAATGTCTTCAGAAATCATAGGAAATTAGCGACATCATCCGGGTATACCATTATTTTTTGCTCTTCCGGATGCACTAGTGCATTCAAACCAATGCACTAGTCTAGGCTTGAGAGGAACAATGAATTTTCTTAGCTTTAACATTATACTCACGAGTTCAGAACAGGGTTTCGAACAGACCGTAATTTTTTTCCTTTCCGGTTTTTATTCTGCCAAAAATAACGGTTTTCGGTTCATTTCCGAATGAATGTTGCGGCCGCGGTAGCCAAGTGGTCAAGGCATCGGATCATGGCTAGCATGTCATGAGTTCAAGCCCCAGTACCACAGAAGACCCACCGTGTAGGGGAGCAATGCACGTAAAATCTGTCGAGAGCTCAAACGTCCTCCCGAGGTGTGGTGTGGTAGTTAGGAGAGGGGATGCCAGCTCAGGTGTCGTCCGCGTCACTTGATCATGGTTCAAAATGTCGCGGTCCGTCGCCAAAAGTCTTCGTATAGCTAAACAGTGCAAAGTTAATATTCACTCACTCATCCAAGTGAATGTTTTGTGTACATAAGTTCTTTTATGCTATTTTATGTTTAATAAGTTCTTGTTTGTACTAAAAATATAATTCTATCATAAATAAAGAAATGTAAATCTATAAAAATTTAAAAGATTACAAGTAGTTTCATGCGAAACTGAAGCGGAAAAGTACTAGTGAATATGAAAACACGAAATCGATAAGCAATGTACATGTAATGATGATACTTATATGGTTGACGTTAAATTAGAAAATATTGACAAGTTTTTTGCTAACAAAAATAATATGACTTACACATTATATAACCGAAACAAACCGATATTTTTTCCCGGTTAAGTTCCAGTTTTTGTTTTAGATAAAAATAATGGTTTTTTTTCTGGATTTCGGTTCAGTTCCGGTTCGTAGACCTGGTTCAAAACAAGAGTTATGTAGGAGCATTTTAAAACGAAAAGAAGAAAAAAAATTTTCTTCCAATAAAAAAAATGCCATTTTAAAAGTTTGAGAATAACTTATGGTTCATTTGCATATCACAAAGCCTTTTTATTTCCGTTACTCATGCCAATTATATGGCCGCTGTAGCCTAGTGGTCAAGGTATCGGAATCGGGGCAGGCGTGTCATGAGCCTGATGCCGCTGAAATCCCGCCGTGCAGAAAGTGCCATTGCACGCTAAATATGTCGAGGCTCAAACGTCCTCCCGATGTTGTGGTGTGGTAGTTAGGAGAGGAATCGTAATTTTTAGAGTTTCAAAATTACGAGATTGCACGATGTATTATTCAATAAGTTATTTTGCTTACTCCAGTTACCTTTCGCTATTACACATTAAACATTAAATTGTGAACAAAACATCCTTGCCAATGAAAAAACCCAGTTTGCATCCAGTCGGAAATTTCAGTCTTTTTTAGGTCCCGCTGGACGATATACGTATATTACATAAGAACTGAGCATAGTTACAAAATAGTTCCAAAACAGTATTTTGTTAAATGCATTCTACTTTTTTATTCTATTGTTAATGGGTTGAAAACGAAACTCAATCTGCCGTGTCGTATTTTGTAATGAACTTCATGGGAAGAATCGGATTGTATAGCACAAATTGTGCCAGAAAAAGATTGCATCAGGCCACGAAAACCAGACCTCACTCCCCGGAATTTCCTTTTTAAGTTCAATTTAATCACGCTGTAAATTTTCTTTTTGTTTAAATGTCTTTTTAAATCTACAGTAACATTGATACAAATTTTTAATGACATCGCTGTAGAACAGCCATATCTTCATATGCTTTAGAACACCTTGTTGGCGACACATATCGAACTGAAAATACGTAACCGATATTTGTGTTTGAGAAATAATGTATTTCTTTTGGATAAAAAGTTTTTTCAACTATTCATTAGCTATAAAATGTAATTAAAATCAGACTGAATTTATTTCTTGTTTTAAAAGTCATACCTGTCATGCTACTTTTAAAAATCATTCTTCTACCGTATTTCCTAACTAATTAATTAAATAATTGAGAATAAATGCTTAAGGTAACTGATTAAGAGTTCGAAATCGTAATTTTGAAAAAGACGTATAAATGAATAATTTTTTTGATATTTAGTGTCAGGTGAGCCTCGTCACTTGACCGTGGTTTGAAATCACGAGATCCGTCACAAAAAACCCGTAGTGCAGTTTTAATAATCAATTAATCGACAAAACGATGGTGTTTTAATAAGATTTTTCTCGTGTTTTAATTATAAAGCTGTTGTCCACTGAATTCAAGTAAATTTCAGGTTCTAATGTCAAGTTGTTCCAACTTGTAGGATGAAATCGCAAATAAAAATCTCGTGCTTGTCATCTGATCGTACTGAAATTATGAAATCAAATTTAATTTGTCTCTATTGTATGATTTCCTTAAATTTTACAAGATTTTATTTACATTTATCTAACCATTTTTGTATTTAAGTATAACAAAGTTATTTTTTCAGAATTTTCAGCTTCTCCAGTATGATATAACGGAAATCACTCCTAGTCATGATGTAACCTTCACACTGGTCGAGAATTTGTTGCTATTTGTTTGCAAGGAAGTAGTCATTCCAGAAGACTCCTGCTATCTCTTATTTTTTTATCAGTGTCAATCGTAATACAATTAAAATGCGTGGCAGACTAAAATAATTGAACTCAAGGTCGAAAGGCTTGAAAAGTTCTCGCGAGAGTCGCGTCAACAAATTTCTCAAGTCGGAATACTTCCATCTTGGGTAGAACACCACGGCAATATTTCAATCAACCTGACGAACCTTCTGCTTCGGATTAGATATTACGCACGAGACCCATCACTGTTGATGAAAATTGAGAATAGTCTTGACAATCTATAGACGCAGGCGCCTTTGCCGGCGATCAGCTGTTGCGATTTGATTATTAAATCTTGGAATTACGAGAATTATGTCATTTTTCATGAATTCAAAAATATGTCAGCTGAATACGTTGCTAAATATCGGATGTTTATCTCGGGATCTGACGTCAAAACCATTACTTTGATTTTGTTAGTGAGAATACTGTGTGTTTTTAATTTTGTGTAGATTCTTTTATCAAAAAAGATTCTGTTCACTTAAGAAAAGAGGAAGTGTATGAAAATATTTATGTGAACAGAGAATAAAAATATTACCTTAAGCGTAAAGTAAAAATAAAATCATTAAATTACTTTCTGGGAAGTAGATATTTAGAAATTGGAAGGACAGAGCATAGGTTATTATGCATATTTCATAGTTTGTTTACATTTAAAATAAATTTCCGCGCTGTTTCGTACTTAATCATTGATTATTATAGACGAAACATAAACATTCCGCTTTCTATTTTTCCCTCTAATAAATATATTGTATAATAGCCAACAACGAAATAAAACCAAATTATTAAAATTTCCTACAAGTGGTTAGGATAGTAAAATTTATGTTTAATTACCCACTAGCTCTGTTATTTGTTTCAAAATCTAAGAACAATTTTTAAAAAAAACAATAATTTTGGGCATTTTAATAAACTAACCCTTAAATATTATTTCATTGGTGATCGACTACGTTCTACAAAGTTACTTCATAAAATGTTACATTAATTGTCTCGTAGAAACAGATTCTTCTCCAATTTAGAGGGTTTAAGAAAATATTTCAAAAACATTTTGAGATAACACACACGCACACTCATTCTACTAAGGTTTGAAATATATTTTAAATGACAACTACTAATATGTTTACGCTTAAAAATCATTGAATATTTTGAGATTTTAAGATTTCTTGATTGTTGGGGGTAAAGAGGGCGCGTGATGGATCTCAACATGTGATCGTTAATTAACGTCGCAATACGAAGCTACAAACTTGTGAACGGCGCTGTTTCTCTGTCGAGTCATGGCAGTGGCGTAACGGAGAACATTAGGGCCCCCTTGCAAAGTCAGGTTTTGGGTCCCAATCTGGATTTTACAAAGGATTGCAAAACTAGATATACTTAATCAGGTTTTGGGCCCCCCGCGGTGCGGGGGTTGCGGAGGTGTACGTTACGCCACTGAGTCATGGGTCTTGGTGCCACTTAAGATAGCTGTTTTAGAGGAGTTGAAATACGGTAAATCTGTTGAGGCTAAAAGCATTCATGTTGGCGAGGTGTCGAAGTTAAGAGAGTAGAGGGTACCAGTTCAATTCCTCTGTACTTGATGGAGGATTAATATTATGACGTCCGTTGCCAATAGCTCTTGTGTTGCTTTAAAATGCGAACGTAAATGAACAATCAGATTTTATCAATAACTATAATATAAATAACGCTTTTTGTGGATTTGTAAAGATTTTCTACTTAATTATGCATTAGAAAAAATTCTTCTAATCAAACTTCTATTAAACTGTGTCCATACTGATATGGCTAGAATGCAAGTAATTGTAATAAACTTTAGTTACCTTACTACTTTTTCAAGTTCAGTTAAAATCTAATCTTAATTATATATCTAACAAGCATTTTGAAATAAATATGCTCATTTATTAATTTTTTACTGGATTAAGTTAAAATTATTTTAGTTTTGTTCTAGATGCTAAAACAGCTTGATTGTCGAAATATGATGCAAAATTATTATGTAATATTTTGCCAAAACGGGAGGTGTATCAGGTATATTTTCATTATAGAAGTTAATACTGTTTTTGACACTATTTACAACGTGCGTGAGATGCAGTCTATGCAAGCAGGAAAGTTTGCGACTTCAAATTTTTAACAATACATTGTGAGCTTTATTCTTGTTTATACAAATTTTGTTTTGTTTAACTAAAAATGCAAATAAAAAGTTTTCCTACTTTCTGTTTGCACAGTATTTTCTCGTGAAAAATGTAGTTGCTAACTTTAAAAAAATGCCTAATTTGGATTATTGCTAACTTTTAGAGAGAGTTTGGTAAACATATTTTATCATAAAAATTACTGTTCCATGGACATACATACTTGTGTAGAATTTAGAGTTAAAAACATATTGCGAAATTCCATTGCATCTTAAAAAATTATCTTAAACAAATTTCTTCTTAAGCCCATTTCTTAAAATTACAGTAAATTTCGTCTCATAAGAAGGGAAATAAAACGGGCACTAAACACTTACTGAAGTAAATTTCTTGCATATCTTTTACCACAAAATTGTTTAATTTTTGTCTTACATTATCCATTTTTGTATCAAATACATAAGAAGCATGTTTCAAAAGTGATGTTTATAAATAAATTTTTGTCTGTATGAATCCTATATTTATCTGTTTTTATAAAAAATCTCATTACAATCGTGTATATTTTTGAAACTATTTATTACTTATTTTAAAATAGTTTGCAACTATTTCATTAATTATTTTTAAATAATAAGAGTATAAATCCTCAATATGATTTTGAATTTTTCAATGTGTTACCATATTATACATGTAGAGATTTCTCTTCATTTTAAGATTTTTGATTCATTAAAATCTGTATGGATAATAATGCTCATAGGAATTATATTGAAAATCTAAGTTATTTATCGAGTTTAAATTACATAGTATTTTTAATGTGTTTAAATAATGTATCATTTTAAAAATGATCGTGTATCTCAAGTTTAAAGCGGGAATTTTTAGGTAAAATTTAACTTTTATGTAATTTTTAATTTTGGAAAGGGAATTTTTGGGGGATTTCAGAAATTTAAACTTATATAAAAATTAGTTTCTTTTTAAATATATTTTTCAATTGTGAAGTGAGTTATTTTTATCTCATTTTTAAAAGTTTTGATGTATTTATCTGACATCACAGAAAAATTATATTTCTATGCCATACTTCCAAAATTCCTATTTTAAGAAGTTCCAAAATATTTTATGGAAAAAAAAGTTGAAAGTTTTTTTCTATATTTGTCGTATTATGTGCGATAAGCAAAAGTCGATACGAAATGGACAACTTGCAGCTGCTCTCTTTTAAAAACCTCTCTTTAAAACTGCCTTTGAAATATCGGCAATTGTCCGAATAAAAGGTTCATTGAAGTATCTTTTGATAGCCAGTGCTCCTCTTCCTTATTTATAAATTGAGAACGCAGACATTGAATAGTCACTCTTTTGGAGCGTGCTGTTCACTTGTCAATAGGTCAAGGTATCTCTTCAATGCTTATGGAGAGTTTATTTTATGAATGGAGCGAAAATGAAACTAAAAGACGGTATCACAATGCAAAAATTGATTTTACTCAAAAATCAGACCGCTACTATTTGTATTTTTATTGATAAGATATAAATTTATTTAGTAAGCAGATGTGTAGAGGATGAAGGAAAAAAAAGTGAGAGTGGTTTTATCCGTTGAATTATGCACACTGTTGTACAAACCTTCTGAATGTTATGCAATGTTTTGTAAAAAAGTGTGTCGATAGCACTTTCCTTTCATCCATCTTTCAATCAATAAAAGCATGCGTTTTTCTTAAATTATTGTAAATAAGACCAGAGTAAAGGTACCGTTAATAAATATTTCCCTAAAATAGATATTCAAGATGTGAATAGGATACCTTTAAGGAAAAATGAGACACAAAATCTCCGAAAATTTCTACTTTTGTTGGATTACTACAATTCTATATGATTAATTTTTAATGAATATTAGGTTTTGGTAAATAAGACCTCCCTGTTTCTCAAAATTTTTAACTTTCCGCATGTTATTAACTGGTTTTGGCATAATGGGTCAAATCTCTCTCTCTCTCTCTCAGCGGTTCTTCAGTTGTGGTCCGCGGACCGTGGAAAAATTTGAAGATGTGCCATACTAAACTAAATAGTCTCCAGTGAAGAAACTCAAACTAAATTACTAAATAGTCCCCAGTGAAGAAACTCAAACTAAATTACTAAATAGTCCCCAGTGAAGAAACTCTACTAGAACTTGTATTTTGATCAAGAATATTAGTCGGGGAGGGATGTTCAAAATCTAGGGGGGAGGGCGATGTCAGCCTGATACATAAAGGGGGAGGGGCGTGGAGATCGAAGGTTTAAGAGCCACTTTTTTAAATCATTCGAAAGAAGATCTTTTGTACTACCAGAATCTTATTTTTTCAATTTAATTTATATTCATTTTCTGACCATCAAAAATGGAATATCAAAATGGGAAAAAGGATATTTTCGACACCTTTTTGCTTTTAACTGCTGAAGCCACAAAAGTTGCTCGTGACATTTGTGCTGTGTATGGAAAAGTGCCATGGCTGAAAGAACTGCTCGTGTCTGACATGCCGAGTTCAAAAATGGAAATATGAACTTCAAAGTAGCACCTCGTTTTAACCATCCATCTGAGTTCGATTGAGTGAGATTAAACCAACTTTTCAACGAAAATTTACGTCAAACGACTAAGGGAGCTGTCGTAGAAAATAGAATACTCCTACATTGCTGTGGAGAAGCATCTTCCGTCGATGGGAAATAATTATAAATGTAGAGTATGGGTTCCACATGCTTTGAGTGGCAAAAGTCAACGAGCCACAATATCCACAATTTCTTTACAAAATGTTATGCGCGGAGTTTCGTTCAATACTAATGCAGAATTGCGAGTTTGGTTGGATGAATTTTTTCAAGTCGAGAACGAGTGAATTTTCCAATGAAGGTTTGAAAATCTTGAACGTTGAAAAGAAGTTGTAAATAAGAAAGGAAAATATATTGTTGATTATTTTATTGTTAATTTTGTTTGAAAAATAAACTAAAAAAGTAAAGAAAGCGACGATAACGTAGTTACCAAAGCAATAACGTAGTTTTAAAGCTCTATATTATATGTAAAATAGTTCTGGAAGATATTCTGAAGCATTTTTTCTTTCCTATTTTTAAATATTTCTGTGCCCCATTTTCTCCATAGCAAATCTTTCAAGTATTAGTTTACACATGATTTGAAATGGTATGTCTGTAAGGATTTTACATTACCTATATGTAAAAAATATGTTATTAATATTCTCAAATGGGAATGTTTCTCTTAACATAATTTTCACACAGTTGATCCAATGGAACAATTAAAGATAAATTGTATTCACAAATAGACTGTTCTTTAATGAAGGAGAATAGTGTTTGTTGATTTGCGGAATTTAATTACTTTGTTTTTTCTTTTTTTTTTTTTATTGAAAAGGGTTTTTTTTTTCACTCCCAAATACAAATTATTCTTTAATGTCCTCCAAAATTTTTAGAAATATATTCTCCGAAAATTTTTAATTTTAAGCTGCATGTTTTTAAATAAAATATATCATTTGATTTTTTATTGTATGTAAGCAATTTCGTCGCAACAAAATTGTATGTATCCACACACACATATCAATAGAAAAATAAATTTTATTTTTATCAAGGCTATTTTCTCAAACTGTTAACGAAATAGAACATTTTATAATAAAAAGGAAGTACTACTGTATTTTTTGCCTTCAAGTGTTTTCTTCTATGAGCTTGTAATATTCACAAGCATAAATTATTTTAAAGTATTAATCCGTTTCATGAGAACAAAAATATTGGTAGGAATTTATTCCTCATTTTACAGTTTTTAAAAATATTATAGATTGTGGAAGATGTGGAATTTAAAGTTATATAATCGGTTTCTTTAAAATTAAACTCCGATGCTTGAAAAGTGAAAAATATCTGAATATGCAAATCAACTGAAAAATCTTCAAGTCAACGAGTTGAATGTTTGATTAGTTTCAATACCAAGAGTAAATAAGATAAAACCCATAATGTAAACTATAACTTACTTGGAATTTAATTTATCTGATCGATAAAGGCTTAAAACGTAAGTATATAATGTATCAAATTAGTTTCTTATGCAAACAAACACTATTTTTTCTGGAACATTCAATAACACTTTAAGTGCTTTATAAAATGTTCATAACATCTTCAGATCATTTTTAATTCGCAAATATATTAATTTTCAATCTTATTCTAAATATCTCTGCCTTAGATAAATGTAGACAAATATACTTATTTAACGTGAGTGAAATACTCTAAAAATTGTTGGAAATATTTTTAACTTAAGTTTTATGTGAACGTTTTTCTTATTAAATTATGAGTTTTTAGGTTATTTTATTAAATTTTATCTGGTAAAAACAGGTAGTGAAATCTACAATATTTTTTCACTCTTTCGGTTACATCTAATTTCTGTAGTAGCTTAAATTTAAGAGAAATATTACAAATTTACAATGGAGATTACACGGGAACTGAAAGTAGCACGAATGCTAATTATCTGATTACTCACAAATTCTGTAGTAGCCGCGATAGCCGAGTGGTCATGATCGCGAACTCGTGGCTGTGGTGTCAAATTGTGCACTCGAGTCCTCGTACCACTAAAGATAGTTGATTGATCGTGTAGATGAGCTGATGAACATAAAATCTGTCGCGGCTCAATCCTATCATTGGCATGGTTGGAAATTAGAGTGGGGAGCCAGCTCAGATGCTATCCTCAGTATTTGGCGGAGGTTCAAAAACTTATATGAGGTCCTTTGCCAATAGCCTTTGTGCAGCTTCAAAATGATAAATAATCAATTCCAGTTCTTGTGTTAAAAGGTCTTGAGAAATAAGAATGAATTTTGTGAGGTTTTTTAAACAAATAAATGTATATATATATTGATGAAAACATTATTCATGTATAAGTATTTATATCTTCAAGAATTGTATTATTCGTATAACTGTCTCTGTAGTCCTATTTTTATTTTTAAAAAAAAGCACACTTTATTTTTTAAAAAAAATATACGATAAAATCCGGCGTATAACGCACACTTTACTAACGAGCAGCATTTAAAAAAAATTTAGGTCTATTCGCCGTCTAACGCGTATTCCCTTTTTTACGAAGAAATTTGAAATGTACGTGTATAATGATCTCAAGCTTTGAAGTCATTTATTCGAGGAATTATCCCAGGTTTTTGAAAAAATAGTACATTTCTAGAACTACAACCCGTTATGTTCTTAAGGTATGCCATTTCTTTAAAATAAACGGTATATCGGTATGCGCAGGAGTCTTAATTTTTTATGCTCACCTCTCTTTTTTTTACTTTTAAAGCTGTCGTTTTTATACATTGCGTATAACGGGCACCCTTAAATTTCGATCTTAATTATTGTGTTAAAAGTGCGCGCTGGCTCTTTTACGGTATTTATTAATCCTCTGCGATCTTTTTTGTAGAAGAGGCCATTCTAATTAGCTCGTCTGCGTTGCTCATATAAATCCTTTCATTTTCACAGGTTTTTACTTTTCGAAAGACCAATTCAGTCATTTCCTCTCTTAAATAGTCAAAATAACATTTACGCTGGGATATCAATTTATGCATATGATACATTCTATAATTTACTCAATTTACAACTCAGTACATTGCTGGGCATTTTATAATTACCATTTCTCAGGGACTTATCACCCAAAGGAATGCACTGCGAATCGCATGACCATCTATCTTAAGTTTTAATTAAATAATAAGGCCAGAGAGTAAACGAAATGTCACGGACGTTTCTGCATATATAAACCGAAGAGCCATTATTAAAGGACTATTGATGTCTGAATCACTTGATAAATGACGTCATCTTAATTTATTCTCTTTAACATTGTTTCAGAATTTGAAACCTTGTGAGAGTTTGTCCATCATTTACTATTCCCACCATGACGGCTTCGCAGAAGAATGGTGGACCACATGAAAATGGCGGAGTGGAACGAGTGGAGGAGTTTACAGACATCATTGGTGATAATGGGCGATACCAGATAGGAATTTTCATATTTTGTTTCTTTTGCTCCATGCCGCATTGCTTCCACAATTTGATTATGACATTTTTTGCTCCTAATATTGACCACTGGTGTGCACGGCCGCCAGAGGTAAGTCCAATTTCGTACTACCAGATAGTTTTTCACATATTAAAAATATTGAAAGCAAACTGATTCCTAAAATAACATATGCAATTTATAATAAATAGTATAATGTATTATAGAAATATCTCAAGGAATTAGAAAAGGAAATAACATAATGTTATTTTTAAATTTCTTAACACTTTTTGAAAATAAAATATTTATATCTTTAGAAACGACTGTATGTCATAATGTCATGCGTTCTGTAAGCGGAATTACCTTTAAAAACATACGTTTAGAAACGGTTATTAGAATTACAAAGCCGCCCTATCTAAATTCAGAATTAGTAATTTAATTTTTCAAGTTAATAATAAATCCAAATGATTCAATTTGGATAATAACAGTAAATAAAACATTTTTTGGATTTTTTAATGAAATGTTTTAGTAATTTTTTCATTGCTAGCTTCTTATTGCCAAGTGAATGTAAACGTGAATAATATTATTTACCATAAGACAATGCATAAAGAATAATAGAAAAAAAAGTCCAATAAAAACTTCTAATTAAACACTTATAGTATTTCTTAATCCTTCAAGTCCTTAATATCAGTTAAACAAACTTATTTTTTTTTATAAAATACAACATGGATTTCATGCCAGTCCTTTACAAACAGGTAATGCTACGATCAGTTTATATATTATTAATTATTAATAAACAATTTTAGCATTAAATACATTATTTTTGTTAGATATTTGTCTCCTAATTCTCGTGGTCAAGGTAGTCTATTGATCGTGGTCATAAACTCATAGATAGACTCAATACTAAATAATTTTAAGAGGATCGTAAAATTTTGTATAAGTGGGTGATTTAAGCTGCAACAAAAAGGAATTAAATTTGATTTGCAAAAAGAATTTATCTCACGAATCCCGTTGATTCTTTAATGATTGTTTGTAAATGCATTTGTGCGTAAACTCCCTCTTATTTTTAAAATTCAATAAAAATGGTACACTTTTAGAATAGTCTCTCAACTAAAGCTTAATTATTCAACTCAACTCAAGTTGAATTCTCATTTATGACTTTTTTGAACGGAATAAATTTACCATTTTATGCTTAAAATGAATTTAATGTCGTGTATTTTCAAAACAATCTTATTTATAAATTAGTTCAACGTATCATATTTGTATGATTTGAAAATATAATCAAATTTAGATATTTAACATTTTGATAGTTAATTTTTGTGAGTTTAACCATTATCAGTTCGAATAACTGGGAACTAGATTGCTTTTTTCTTCTTCTTTGCCTGCAGATTCTAGCGGCCAACATCTCCCTTGAGCAATGGAAAAACATGAGCATCCCCATCGTGACAAGCAGGACAGGATTCGATGAGCTTAGTCATTGTACCATGTACAAGAGCACTGTCCGGAATGGATCGTTGTATGCTTTCAAAGACACGGAACCAATAAAATGTAACGCTTGGGAATATGATCATACATTCTATCAGTATACAATGGTGGATGAAGTAAGTTTTATTTCTTTTCATATACATGTGAAGTAATTAATTAGAATTTTGTAATCATATGCCAAATTAATATTCAATACTTTGCGGGATGATGACGTATTACTATGCTTCTTAAGGATTCCGACTACCTTAAAATTTTAAATTTTAACAAAAATTGTTATTTTTTATGATTTTATTTCATAGACCATCTTATTAGCTTTATAAAAATGCAAAGTTTTTAATTTTCCGCTCACTAGAACAAAAACTACAAGTGTTTTAGTAAAAGCAGATGCCCATTACTTTAAGCAAGATGTCACTTTAAAACGCGTTTTACTCGAAATGCGTTTCTTTTTTTAAATGCCCAAAGGGGACAGCAATTGCTGAAAAAGTTTTGAAAATAATTAACTGAAATGTTTTGTGTATGTTCTGTATAATAGTAGAAGTATTTTAACCTTCATATTTATCAATCACTGTTTTATTTCAAAATTTACAGTCCCTTACGTTAATATAATAACTGTTATTTTAAGCAATTTCATATAATAACCAAGATAAAGTGCTGTAGTTTTTGTAAAAATTAAAATATCTCTTATCCTGAAGGTCATTTCAAAATTGAATAACATAGCCACACATCAGAATTGAAAAATTGAAAATCTGTTTATAAACTTTTGGTACAGAATGGGGCCCCGTTTATGTTGTTTTTGTAAATTTTTACCCATTTTTAATAATAATTTCTTTTTATCCTCTTAATTTTAACATATTTTCTTAAAATGCATTAAACAAATTTAAAAAAAACACAAAAAATCCCCCATCTCCCCTTTTTTTAAAAAAGTTGTCGCAAGTAGTCGGATACCTTAAATTAAAAATGTATTACCTATTGAATCCGTCATTTGATTTTTGTTTTCGAGTAGTCGTTGACTTACTAAGTATATTCTTATATATTTTTCCCATCGCAAATTTGACGTTTAACATCAAAAAGCTGTGCGGGTCTAAATTAATTTACTTTCAACATTTAATTTTACTATGAATGTATAAAATAAGCCCATTAATGGTGACATATTCGTCTTGTGTTTTGCTTTATTATTACTGTTTAAGAGATACCACAATGAATACCTATTTTAGAAATATGTATTTATTTTATATCAGGACTAGAGAAACGTTACGATTTACATTTTTTCGCAAGTTTATTCTATGCATATACGAATTGGTTCAGACTATAGGGATATCGCCTGGAAATATTTATGGTTGAACTGGAAAAAGGCTCATTTTATGATTTTTTTGGGGAGGAGGGGTTTGTGCTGAATCTGGATTTATAACTTTTCACTAAAAATTTTCTCCGCTGTCCTTCAAATTTTAAAAAAAAGTCTCTACCCCCAAATCCTATTTTTTTTAAAAAAAATCTTTCATTAGAGTTTATGATAAGTAATTATGTACTTTCAGTGGGATCTGGTATGCGAACGTGAATGGCTGGTATCCATTTCAAAAACTGTTTACATGGTTGCATTTCTATTTTCGGCCACATTGTGCGGACAGATGTCAGATAGGTACGTACGATTTCATGCACTATTTTTCATAAAAATCATTGCTCTATATTTTAAAGGGACGCAAAAGAGATTTATCATTCAAATTAGGATCAGTTTTAATTGTATTATATGGAAAGGTTTCTTTTAAATAGGCTCTTTTGACTCTGTAATTTACTTTGAAGTAATTTCGGAATAAAATTAAGCAATTGTGCCGCAAAAGCGATAATAATGTTCTTATTTAAAAAAAAAAACTGTACGTCCTTTTGAAAATAAATTTGACTAGATTTTTATAACATTTTTAACAATGCATTTCTACTGGTAAAACTTTTAAAAAGGTTTAGAAGAAAGAAATAAGACGAATTGTAGTGCAAAATAAATTGTTTAATTTGATTTACTCCTGGCTAAAATTGTTTATTGAGTTAGGGTCACGTGACAAGAATATTCCCTAAACTGATGCTTCACTTAAGATATAAAACTCCATTTCCATTGCTTAATGTACTTCTAGTCCAATTAATTTAACAGAAACATGTCATTAAAGAAGCAAATTAAACGAAGTTGAGAAAATGCTTAGAAACAGGGTAATACTGAAAAAGTAAATTAATTTTTAATGTTTGCACAGCAATTCATGCTATTGAAAAATTCCAAAATGAAAGTTTGTGTACTGAAAATACAAAGTGAATTTTAATTGAACAAATTGAAGAATAGAACAATGGTTTGTTTTGCGTATTCGCTAATTCATATATTCTAGGACCTCAAAACTATATAAAACGTATATAGTATATAAGTTTTTGGAAAGATATTTTAAATCTATGAACAAAAAAGATTCATTATTGTAAAGGAAAGTCAATTAAATGCTTTTAAACTTTAATAATTGTTTAATTTTTTTAATGCTTGAGGGATTGATAACAGTATTTTTGCAAAAATTTACTTCAAAAGGCTTTTTACTTCTATCGATTTTTATTGCCTTAAAAGTTTGCCACGTCTGGTGGTTAAACTTCCCAACAAAGGGGAAATTCAAAGGCATCTAGGTTAAAAAATGAAACCATTTTTGAGTAACAATGACATCCTGTAAATTATATCCAATCTGTGAACCAGTAGTTTGATTCGAATTAATTCTGCAGCATTGAATAAAAAGTGTCATGGATTTAAATCGATTTTTGAAATTTCTGTTTAAATTTTAAAAATATAATTTTTGCAAAAAGAGTCGAAAGTACCTGAGTGTAATATAAACAGCACGTTTTTTTTTAACCAACATGTTAAAAATCTTGCCACACGGCGATTACATTACCGCATTTTCTTTGGAAAAGGGGTATAGATAAACGTAGGAAAGAAGGACTCACACATACTCTGAACTATGGTTAAAAGAAGACTAATATTCTGAATTGTGGTGAAAGAGGAAAATGTATATGGAATAAATAAAGAACCGTTAATTTTTCGTCGACTATTTAGATCTGTTGTTGAATATAACGTAAGATTTTTCCATTTTATAATTTTTTATACCAAAAAAATCTCGTAATTAAAACTTTAAAATTTGACACCATAAGAAATCAATAAAATGTTAATTGAAGGTAATGTTGAGAAATTAGTGAAATTATTTTCACCATACTAAAGGAAAAAGACAATGCAATACTTAGTGTTTTGAAAACGAGACGCTGATTTTTCTTCAGAAACTCTTGATAACACTTCTGCTGTTGTGACGTAACGGACTAGCCTCCCGAAGTCTATAACCAGCCAACTCCAAGGTTTTTCGCGTAAGGTCATGATTCGAATACTACATGAAAATAAAAGTAATAGACAAAATACAATACACCAAAATAATCACAAACACAAATAATCAACTACCGTATTTACACGAATCTAAGCCGCACCCCAAATTCTCAACAAATTTTATGAAAATTGAAAAATAGTGTAAAATGGTTGATCGATATCCACAGTTTTAAGAAATTAAAATAAACTTAAGGGGAGAACTAATAAGAAGTGAATAATTAGTTATTTTACCAGTATCATAAACTTTTAAATACATACATGAACCTGTTATTGCTTTAATTGTCCCATCCAACGAATTTTTTCCCCTCTCGATTGTAAGCTGCACCCGAGTTTCAGTAGCATTAACAGTGGGGGAAAAAAGTGCGGCTTAGATTCGAGTAAATACGGTAATTATTTATTAGTCTACTTACTCAAAGTATAAAAACATCAACTTAAGTAGTACCTTTAGTTGTGTTTTTTAATAAATTAGGTTATTTTAACTCTGCGTGCTTATTTTAACATTAAAATCGAACCTTTCCCTAGACGCCGTCCCACATATATTATACTTTATCCTCAACAATCAAGTGATATCTGTAATTCACCGAATGAGATGCTGGTTCACCGATACTATCTTGTTCAAAGAAGCTTATGATTTTTACAATAAACACACACGAACTAGATCCTACTTCAACTGAAAGCTGGTCAAATTGTCTCGGTATATTATTTTCTGTAATACGCTTAAAAATATTGTCTAGGCAAAGAATTCTATCCAATTGACGGTATAATTTCTATCTACATCTTGCTGCCCTTCACACGTTTTATATAAGACTACTTATCAGCATATCACGTTTCTTCAGAAAGGAGATGACAAATGAACTTTCAATAAAACCTTAAAGAGTAAACCGTGACTGACATACATCTAACACGTTACAACTGCTAAAAAAAAGAATGAATTATTACAGAACTTTTAAAAGTACATTCGATATCTGTTATAAGTATCTATTGAGGATTTAGTTGTGCTTCAGAAGATACAACGTTACCAATTCGTAATTCATGGTAAGAAATAGTAGTTTCAGGAGTAATATTAAGTTTCCGCACGCCGAATCTACTAGATTTCAAGGTCATAATGTCATAATATGGCGTTGTGAGATTGGGAAGTATGAGACACCAGTTCAGATACTATCACGCCAAAGTTATTCAAAATGATGAAGTATGTCGCTATTAGGACATTAGTAATACAAAATTAAATAAGAAAGTATTTTGCAAGATTAAGAATTAATATTAAATTATAGTTTACAAAAACTAAAAAACACCCTTTCATAGTTAATCGAACTAAGTAGTAACTTAATCTTTTCGTCGCCAAATCTGGAAATGGGATCTGAAATTAGTCGCCAGATGCGGAATGGGATCTGAAAATGGGAAATCGTTTATCCTGATGGATCAGGACAATGGAACAAAATTGTTAAATTATTGTATTGTCATGGGTCCTGGACAAGTGAGCTGAATTTCGCCATCATCTGACCTTTTAAAGTGGTAGACGCTGAGTTCAAAGATTCCGTAACATAAAAGTGAAGCTTATAAAAGGGTGTTAATAAAACATACTGACTACCTCTGAAAAATGAAAAAAAGATGCACATATTTCTAGAAGGTATATGGAAAGGCATTGTTACGTCAATTTAACTTTATAAAGTAAAATCGCTGTTCATAAATAAAATGAAATTTCTGTAATGGATTTAGTAAGATATTTTCTTATTCGACTTTTCAATGCAATGATTTTAGGAATAATCTGAGAAACTATATATAAATATTGGCTTAGTTCGAAAGAAAATAAGCCATCCATTGTTTGAAAAAGTCCGGGAACTCTGAAACATTTTTAATTTTGTTTGTGAGATATATATTTAAAATTTACCAAATAGTATTTATTAAAAATATATGGATATGTTCCTTATGCGGGGAATATGGAGCCCAGAAATTATTCAGCTGTATTCTTCCATTTTTATAAAAATATTCGTGTTACAAAAGGTAAAATTTCTGTTTGCGTTCAAGCATTCATTGTGATTTTCTGAATCACGCACACATTTGTGTAAAAAATTTTTTTTTATTCTTTTTGTATACTGACATGCAAATACACATTTTACACTACAACTAATAACAAATAAAAAATGAACACATTATGTTAGTTAAATATAGTACCAAAGAAGTAATTGCAATTATCTAGATATAATATCTGTAATTTATATAAACTAACTTACATTTGAAGTTCTTACAAACAGTGTCATTTTACGTGAAAACAGTTCTTAATGTTTCAATATGTATAACATAATTATACGCTACTGCTGATGACGGTTCACAGAATGATTGTCAGATGTACAGGGAGCTGTTAATTGAACTATCATTTTCTAAATAATGGTTTTTTTTTGCATAAAACATTTTGCTGTATTGTTGTTAAACAGTATGTAGTTTTACTTTGCACAAGTGGCTATATTCAATATTTATTTCGCTGAATCATACAAAGTTTGACATAATATTTTTCAAACGATTGTTGAGATTAATAAAAAATAAATTTGAACTAATATTGTATTTCTTGCAGGATTAGATTTCATTTATCAATAACTAAATAAAGAATTTACGGTAGTGTATAAAACTGCGTTCATTAGATACGTAGAATTCATAATTTATTTTTCATAAATTTAAAATCCTATTGAAATAACATTTCCTTAAAAATATCAAATGTTTCAATTATATGGATGGTCACTTCACCCAGCACTTTTCAATTTTCTGCAATGTTAACTAAATTAAAGGAACTTCTTTTAAAAACTGACTGGCCGTACAGTCACCTACTGTTGGATATTATTGTATTATTATTATTATTTTCGAGAGCATTTTTATACAGTTCTGATAAGTTTATTTTTTAAAAAAATTCCTTTTGAGGAACAAAACATGTAAAAGGCTTAGAAAATAATTAAAATTCGTTTACATTTTAGCCCATTATGTTTTTAAATAACTTTTTTTGATAAACTCTCTCATTGAACGACTTATTTATATAGTATAAATATGTGTGGAAGTTTAAAAAAGTAAGTAAAGTAAAAAGAAGTAAATTAAATAGTTTTTCTTCCAAAAATTGAAAATTTGTGTTGAAGCTTACATTTTTTCAAAAATTACGAGTTGTAGTAAAAGTTTATCATTAACTAACCGCAGCATAAGTTTTGAATGATAACTATATACACACATATAAATGTAGTTTCTAATTTAGCTTTAAATAGTTTCTATATATTTAGTTTTACAGCAAAATTTAAACTGAATTTCAAACATAAATTAATATTTTTCTTGTAAAAACTTAAAATCCTTTTTTGACCGATTTTTGAAAAAGGATAAATTTTAAAATAGTTGCACATATATCGAATTAATTGAATTCATTTTTGAATTATTTAAACATTATACATTTAATTAAGATTCTCAACTTAAACTTTGATTTACACATAACACACATTATGAAACACATATCCGATGCATGGAGAATTGTCAAAATATGTATTATTTCAAAATTTGAGCATTTTAAAATTTGTAAGATATTAGGAATTTTAATGGTTATTTTTACTTAAAAACATAAACATATAAGTTCTAACAATATGCTTCTCTGAAGAATCAATAATTTGGAGTCATCCATATAACAATTGAATGTTAAATTAATTAATTACTCACGTTTTATAAGTAGTTAAACTACAAATAATTAAATTCAGTTCTTACTTATACGTTTTAATTAAAATAATGTGTGTGTGTCTGGACTGATTTTATTAGCATAGCTTAGAACAATTAATAATGGTCCGACTCTCCTGCACACAACTCCATATCTTCTAGAAATCTTAGAAATTTAGGAAATATCTTTAAATCTAAATAAATATTTCTAATTAATTTTATTAAATGTTCTATTCATTATTTTGTTTCCAATCACTTTTATTCCCTTCATTAGTTTAAATGTTGTCAAAACATGTTTTCAAGAAAGTATATAATTTGAAAAAAAAATTTTTATTAAATTATGAGACTGTCTTTAAATAGAAACACATTTTTTTCACACCACCAGCAATTAAAATTTTTGGAGATTAAACCTTTAGCTAAATCTTATTTTTAAAATAATCAATAAAAATTAACTATAATGAAAAGTATCAGTAACTATTAAACTCATACTTAAATTTTTTAGAAATTTTTCCTTCCCATTGCAGAATTTATAATTATGTTTGAAACTTATTCTGTCTATGGTTAAATACATTATTCTATTATTTTTATAGATATTATTAAAAATAAATAAAATAGTAAAAATAAACTAGTGAAATTATCTTTTGCTTAAGCGAATCATGATGTATAGAAGTTAATCAAAGTAGATTTATTTCAGTAATGCTAAATAAACTTGCTGTTGAGAGAGATGTCCATGTAATTAATTTGTCAAGCATCAATAATTTTATCAATAATAAAAATAATCTCTAAACTCAATTAATTTAATCTAGTCTTGAAAAGTTTATATTTTTAAATCTACAAAAGCCATAACTAAAATTATAAAATCTATAATTCAGTAATTATAAAATAAATATTTGAAAAACAACTATAATTTCAGCTATGTTTTCTCTCTAACGATTGAAATCTTTAAACCTGATGCATTCAGAATTAAATTTATAAAAAGAAAAAGAAAAAAGTTCATATTATATAATGAAATATAGTATTTGATACAGATAACTTTTTCCAAAAGTAAATGTACCAGTATTTATACTTTGTTTTCTTTTTAACTTCAGGTTCGGTCGCCGAAAAACAATGATAGCTTGTCTGTGCATCTTTCTTATAGCGTCCATGCTTACTCTATTGTCCGTCAACTTCATCATGTTCTTGTCTCTTCGCTTTTTTGTAGCCTTGGGACTCACTTCAGTTTTCACCATCTCATATGTAATACGTAAGTATTATATTGTAAAGAATTAGCCTGTGAAGAGATGTGGCGATTAAGTGAAAGATGGCGTTTCTTTATGAAAGAACTGGGATTTTGCGCGGGAAAACAACGTCGAATGATGTAGTTTGTATAAAAGGATGGTCTCTAATAAACAATTTTGTGATTTTTATGTCGTAATATGAGTTTGTGAATGTAATGTGCGAAGTGTATTTGTAAAATTATGTGTAAAGAAAAAAGAAAGTTACATCGGTAAAAAGAGACAATTTTTGTAAGCAAAACGAAAGCAGAATCGTAATAATACTTTTGCCATTGGTAATCAATGATTTGTCGAATGATACTCAAACTCTACTCTTGAAGAATACAAGAATATAATTATTTTTAGGGGTAGTGTGTTATAAAAATAAAAATGAGTATGTTTACTTAGTACTTTTATTTTGATGTTTTTTTTTTTTCGTTTTAATGTTTCCCAAATTTTCTAATCATAATATTTTGATTAATTTTTTTTTTTACTTTTTTCTTTTACAGTAACTGAAATCGTGAGTGTGAAATACCGATCCATTTATTGCTTCACTTTCAAGTATGGTTGGGTGTTTGCCTACATGTTGATGCCATATATAGCATGGCACATTACCAGCTGGTTCTGGTTGCAGTTAGTCTTCACTCTGCCTTGGTTGAGCCTTTTGTGTATTTTCTGGTATGAATTTTCACATATTTATCAGTTTTCGATTGTTGTATGGATTGTAATTATATCTATGAATATTCCAATTTTTTATATACAGTAGACCCTTCATTGTAACACGGGTTTAATAAGACGAATTCGTATAATACAGCGAGAGATTGTGATCGTGTTTGTGTAACATGTTGTAAGAGGCTCATATGACACGGCCAAAGACCGAGACGAATGCTGCGATTTTATTAAGTTTTAGCACCAATAACTAATATAGCTTTTGGCTGGTAACACTAAACGTCATTATGCTTCTCAAATTTCAGAAAACTCCCATTTTCAGAGGCGATCATCTCATTTTGTATATAGCTGTGCTGCCCATTAAACATGTTTGAAACACTTTTATCATATTTCTTTTATTCAGCTTAAATTTGATAGAGGGAGGAAAGTTTTGAGGAAATAAATCTTAGCGAAATTTTAAAGCCGACTTCATCTAGAGGAAATACATATGTTATCTCTGGCGCATACATACAATCAATTAAGCTGTGTCTTAAGTCAAGTATTTGTATAACGTAAGTGAAACGTAGCACGGAACATACCTACCGTGTTATAGTGTGGGTCAATGTTACTCTATAGCATTCATAAGAAAAACCTTACACATAAATTGTACCTTTTACTGTAAAATAGATCTGTTTGTAATCAAATTTATTAAATATTTTCAATATTCAGTAAACGTTTAAGTGTAAATTTTAATATAAGTCGTTAGATATAAAGTTAAATTTCCGATATAAGTTTTTATTTGTTGTTTAATCTGTATGATTCGAGAGGTAAAATGTCTTTTAAAGCAATACTTGCGTATCATACAGTCGATCAATTTTGCCAAATTAAAGAAGTCGCCAATTCAAAAGACATCTACAAAAGCTATCGTCATCCTTATTTATTGTGTTTGTACATGCGTAGGAATTAGAGGCGCAGTTTCAGCTATATCAATGATACGCCCCTCCCCCTCCCCAAGCTACAGGGGTCCCAGCATTTGTAATATTTGACACTTTCAAAGAAGTTTAAAAAAAACGATGGTTTTCTTTTCCAAAAAAGGGCCTCTAAAGAATTTTGATATATGGCCCACTCAGGACTAGCTACGTCCATGATAGAAACGGTTTTCCGCAATTGGCTGAATATCGCGGTATTTGGCGACATCTTTTGATTTGTCTATATTGGTCGACCGTATAATACATTAGCACCAAAACAATCTCTTAAAAATTAGCACCATACATTTTTATAATTGTAATTGGCATATATAAATACTTATTTCTAAAGATACATTTGTGTAATGCATGGAGTTTGAATAGTATTCAATGACTTATTTTTGAGAAAAATATTTTACACTTGCTTTTGATTACCCATTGAAGCAGAAAACATCTCGCAACCGCGGAACATAACGGGTCTACTAAAGGGGGACTAGCGGGGTCATAATGGTATGGAGAAGGACTTGTAAGCCTTTATTTTGAATTTAGAGTATGATAGAGACATTGAAATGTGCTAAAGTAGATAGTTTTGATATATATATATACATATATATATATAGAGAGAGATGGTTCTAGTGTTAATAAGCCTCTGTGATTGTGATAAATATCTAATGTTTTTATATCTGAATTGTGTCTAATCAGTCAAACTGTGTAGTGAATCTTCTTTAAATGTTTAAAAAATGGTTCGATGTAAGAGTTTTTTTAAAAAATATACATGTGAAATTAATATATATATCTATCAAGGTGGCCCTGCTAGCAATAGTTTGGCTAATTTATATTTACACTTTTAGGAATATAAACACATTATCAATAATGATTATTACATTTTTAGATATATAGATTTAATTATTTTTGGTAAAAATAATAATGTTAACCCCAATATTACTTTTTATCCCAATTACTTAAACCTAATTAAAATTAATAGTAATCCAGTTAAAACTAATTACTTGGATGTATCATTGTATATTAAGGTTATAAATTGCATAATAATACTTATGATATAAGATATGATTTTAATTTTAATATTATTAAAGTGCCATATTGGAGTTCAAATTTATCTGTATCTATATATAGAAATATTATTTTTAATTATATTTATCGTAATAAAGCATTAGTTAGGGATAAATTTAATGTATATTTAAATACTAATAACTTTATCAAACTTTGTATTGAACAGGGATACCCAGCTAATTTTATTTACAGTTATATATCTATTAGTTCTTAGAATAATTCATCTAGTAGCATTTTTAATTAGTTGTACAGTTAATCGATAGATGGCACCACAGGGTAAATAAATTAATAGTAATATATTTTATATAAAATTAATTGTATATGTCTGGGTTGTACTTTTATTTTCTATAAATTTTAAGACAATATTTAGAGTTTTTAAATGTATATATATAGTCTTAATGTTATTTCATCATAACTAACTAATTTTATGCGTTACTGTTATGCTCCTTTCTGTCGCGCGGGAAAAACGGTTATTGCTCTACTCACGTGGTAAGTTTTTTCATCTAATTGTTTTCGCATTATTTTAAAATACACAGAAACTATTATAGGCTATAATATTGTCGTTTTATATTAATAGATTATGGTTTTATTTGTAATAGCTAAAACTTCTCCTGATATTTCTTACTATCCCTATGGCAAATTGATAGAGTATTGGCAAATACAGGTGAAGGTTGGCTAGCCTCAAAACTTTGTTTAAACCTGCAATCCTGATTTCTAAGACCAGGAATTTGCTATAGTACTACTGTGGCTAATATACCTTCACTATATTGATTAGTTATCTTAGGTTTATAAGTATTTTGTGTATATTTATGAATTATAAAAGCTAACTATGTTTTCCAGAAAAACAAAATTTCATTGCTATACATGCAATGTTGCTTACTCTTGATTACAAGTTTTGCATATATTTCATAGAGTTGCCAGTATTTTTTCACTGAAAATTATTTTGAAAAAATTATTCTTAAAATATATGGAATTATTTTTAAAAAATACATATATGTGTGTATGTAGTTTGTATTGATTATTATTGCACGATTTAAGACGATCAGTTATTTTAGTAACAAAATTAAGAGCTTACTACATTTAATTATTTAAAAATATTATAATATTAAAGCAATTGGGAATTTTTAAGTATTTAGTTTTAATACATTAAGAATCAGGAATCTATTTTAGAATGTCTATTAGTAGTCGTATAAATATTTTGTATATAAAGAAAATGAGAGAAACTATCACATCATGTGGTTTATTTTTATGAATTGAATTCATTATTTTTTTACGCAGTGAAAGCAATACCTGTGAATAGTTCCACTCAATTCTAAGCAATCAAAAAATTTCTATAAATTAAAAAAAATCCAACGCATCCTCTATTTTGAGATATTTTTACATTTATAAAAATTTAAACAAATAGTTTTTAGCGTTGGGAGACGAAATTAATTTATTCGAATCCTTCGAAATTTTCATAGAGATTCATTTCATTCCATAATACAAGCTTTTCCATTAAACTTATATACATATTTTAATATTTAGGGTTGTTCCTGAAACACCTCGTTGGTTGATTACCCACAGAAAATTCACTGAACTGGAAAAGGTGCTGATGAACGCGGCTGAGAAGAACGGTAAAGACATGAAGCAAGCCAAAGCCGCAATTCATCACTTCATTAATAATCATCCACAGGTATTCAATACTATCCTTATATTTAAGATATTAGTTTTAACAATGTTTCGATTTTGTACAGACATTGTTGCATCGTAGAAATATTAACAATTTAAAATATGAAAGGAATGAATCAGTTTAAGAGTTACTGCTTAAACTGCTTCTTATCGGAAACTGTCACCAATAATTTCTATATCATTTCACTTATATATATATATATATCAAAATATTTTCATAGCACTTTTAGTATGTATTTCTTATTCTTACTCACGAAAATCTACACTCTCGAACTCGTGGTCGGGGTTCTCGAACTGAAACATGAAATTTCTTTTCTGCTTTAATTAGTTTTTGAAAATGAACCTTTTCAAAATTATTTACTTTGTGAAGTTCCTTCATCAAAAATCAGTGCTGCTTTTGCGAAACATTGATTTTGTCAGGTCTTGAATTTAAATGCAGATCTAATCTTTTTTTTAATTTTTATTCTGATGCAGTTAGACGAGAAAAAGGGGAATGAAACTGTATTGGATCTCTTGAGGACCCCAGCATTAAGAAGGAACACTATTAACGTCTATTTCTGTTGGTGAGTTTTAAGAATACCCTCTCTTTCTTTTTCACCGTTTGCTACACAATTTTATTCACTGTGCTATAAACAGGACTTTTCTCGCTTTCCTTTAATGCTATGATTATTATAAAGTTTATTTTCATCTAACTGGAAAATGGTCTGAAATTTTATATCGGGACAAATACTTTTCATTAAAAATTTCTGTGCATTATATAAAAACAGTGATACTGAAGTTGGATTCAAAACATTTAATAAAATCGGCCAAAAAGCAAGAATTTACAACATATTTAATGGAATCATTTTATTTTTTTGAGAATTAAAAATATTTTTTTGCCAAACTTCTTAGGAATTTTATCTCTCATTCTTTTTTTATAAAAATTATTTTTTCTCTTACTTTTTTTCTTCTTCAAAATACGGCCGAAATTTTTTTATTATAAAATTTCTTTTTCTCTCTAGTATGATTGTTTCTAGTTTGAATTGTCGAAGAGTTTAAATCTCAAGACTTATATTTTTGCATTAGCTAGTACATACAGTTTTTATTTTCCTCATGGTTTTATAAATCATAATAGAAAATGTTTAATATAAATTGAAATCTGCAGTCTAAAGATCGGGACAACAGATCTAAAAGGCTGTCGTGTCTTAATTCTTGAGGAAAATAATTGGATTATTTAGTAACAATATTGTCAGATTCCTTAAATATCAAATAGTTGAAGATTATACGAGGGAGGATTCAAAAGTTCCCGGACTGAGTCTATAATTAAAATGCCTAAACACATCTTCCTCCAAAATAAGACCCTTGGGCAACAACATGCTTTTGCCATCGCTTGTAAAGGACGTAGAGACATTTCTAGAATCCAATTTTAGCCGTGTCCTGTAATTCAGCCTGCGATGCACTATTAATTTCATCAGCAGATTGAAATCGACGACCCTGAAAATGACGTTCCAGTTTGGAAAATAGTCTGAAGTCTCTATGGAAGAGACCAGGAGAATAAGGAGGATGTGGCAAAACAGCTGTTTTCATTTTTGCAAAAAAGGTAATGATGATGATTGATCGATGTGCAGGGGAGTTGTCCTGTGAAAGCACCTATGACTGCTCAGCTTTCAATTTTGGTCTCTTCTTTCGGATAGGCTCATGCAAACGATGCAGTTTGTCTACAAAGAGTTCTTTGTTCACAGTCCTTCTTCAGGGATAAATTCCAAATACACAATGCCTTGGATATCGATGCTGCTTGAGTGGAGAATGTGATTTCCACGTTGCCGATGCTCTTTTGGATTGCGAGATATAAAGCAATTTCTCCTCTATAGTAATGATTATGCCAAGTAGAGAAGGATCTTTGTCAACAACTAAGATTAAGACTCTCGCCATTTCTTCATTCGAATTACCTTTTAGTCTTCGTTTAACATGTAGGAAATGATGTGTTAACGCACTCTATGCATGTTAAGATTCGTAGTCGGTATCTGTTAACATATGGCATTGGATATTCCAACTCATTCTATTATTTGTGTTATTGTTTGAAGTCTATTCTTATGTGCCGTTGCAGAAACCTTTTCGATATTTGTAGCGGTGAGGGAAGTCTGCCGACGTCCAGAGCGTTTGTCATCCTAGACACTTTCCCTGCCTTCTCTCACTCTTCCCTTCAAAAGCTTGCGTTCACGATAATGTATCACTACCGTACCCATGCTTCAACATTTTGTTTATCTCCGTATCACTCTTTCTCAAGCGAACACAAAATTTGATATTCATTTTCTGCTCAACAAACGACATTTCTTTCACTCTCCAGTTACTTAATGCATCCACCTACAAAATATGACGCCATGGCGGACCACTGACCACGTGATTTAGGACAAGCCTCTTTCAGGAAAGGGGGAGACCGCAGTAGCACAGAAACGTTATCGTAATCGTTCTACTGCAAAAAAGGTTTTTTTTTTTTTACGTTATAGATTCAGTACGGGAAATTTTGAATCCTACCTCGTATATTTATAAATATATTGCTATCGCCGAAATTTTCAAAAGGTCTTCAATATTTAACAATGAAAGAAAAACAGAGATTAAATCTGAATTTGAAACTTGTTAACTTGGAAAAAAATACAAATCCTTTCTCCGAAAACTTTTTACTATTTCAGCACACTTTAAAAAAACAAATTTTCATAAAACTAGAAAACAACTGCTGCTTTTGGATTGTGACCATATTATAAACTAGGAGTGATGTATAATACGTTAAAGGACACATAAAATTATCATTTACTTTACATAAAATAGTAAATTATTTATTAATTTTATCTTCCTACCTAATCTTCTTGGCTACAATTTAACATTATTTTCTTATTTGTAGGTTCATCATTTCATACATCTATTACGCCTTGTCATGGAACACCAACGACCTCGGTGGAGATCCTTACTGGACTTTCTTCGCGTGCGGAGCTGTGGAACTGCCAGCCGGATTCATTTTCATGTTCATTTGTAGATACGTAGGGCACAGGTTTGGCCTTTTGCTCGCCAACATCCTGGCAGGTCTTAGTCTCTTAGCTGTCATATTTGTTCCACCAGGTGAGAAAGTGTTAAGTTTCAGTCACTTTTATTGATAAGATTTAAATATTTTCATGTATGGGGACTTGGGTGGTATTTATCTGTATAGATAAGAGTATATTTATAAACATATTCAATATTACTAAGCGGTCTAAAGATATTTGGTTCGTTCAGTGATAGATCCAAGATTCTTATTTTGCCTTTGCTCTTACCCAGGAGATTTCAGATTTCATTTCAATTGCTCATACGAAAGAATATTCTCATGCATAAAATATTGTTTAGTTAATAAAGAATGAAGAATGTTTCAATTTATATTCAATGATAAGTATCAATAGCTCTCGCAAACGCTTGGCGGCCGAGTGGTCTAGGCATCGGATCATGGCTAGCATGTCATGGGTTCGATCCTAGTACCACTAAAGATCCGCCGTGTAGGGGAGCGATGCACGTTACATCTGTCGAGAGCTCAAACGTCTTCCCGTTGGTGTGGTGTAGTAGTTAGGAGAGGAGGTGCCAGCTCAGGTGTCGTCCGCGTCACTTGACCAGGGTTCAAAATTACGCGGACCGTCGCCAAAAGCCCTCGTGTTGCTAATCAGTACGACGTTAATATTCTCTCACTCACTCACTCGCAAACGCTTGTGGTTTCCTATCAAAGGTAAACGAAGCAATGGATGTCTTGCGAATGTTCTGCTACAAAGGGCGTCGAATGGTACGAGTGGACACTGAATGATGCTTAATATACTCAATCTGTTGTATTATCGTTCATGATGTGGCTGCGCGATCCATCTCTGTCATGCGTACAATTTACTTGCTATCACGGGTCAGTGATGTAACGAGGTGGATGTTATCGTTTTCTCCTGCATCCAAAGATGACAGATTTGCATCACAGTTGCTTGGTTTCGTCCAACACATTGACCGATTTCTCTGAAGGATAATCCGCAATTTCTATAGGGGGCTACTATTCTTCCTGGGTCACTTGACTTGAAACTTGGTCAAAAGACGCTCGATGTCTTCCACGAGGCATAGGTAAACAAATTACTACAAAAAATAAACCGAATTAAAAAAACTATTGCCTTACTTCTGAAAACGGCAATTTATTCTCCCCTTAAATAGCTCTTGCAGGTAGCACAACGGTAGCTCGTTATGTGCGTTTGACTTATATTGCTAATGATTTGCATATTTCAACGCATGATGTAAATTTCACATGGTTTGCATCTTTTTCAGGTGTTGAATTTGTTGCTGCATTGTATTTTCTACTCGTATATCAATGTTATTTGATTTTCTTATCACAGCAATCATTTTTGTGTATACGTACACATGCACTGAGTTGGTTAATTTATTTGACATTTGGTTCACTCCGTTTATATTTTATCCGTATTTCGGATTACATTATCAATCCGGGATTAGGATTGGGCTATTTATGAAAAATACTTACACATTAGCATAGAAATTACATAATAAAACTGAGAATATAACTAAAAAATTGGTTCAATATTATTATTTATTGAAACAAATTGAAGCAAAATTTAATTCATTACATAAAAAAATAATAAAATTGGAAAAGAAACATTGCTTCACATTTCTTGTGTTTCTGTAGATAAATTTTTAAAGACCAGAGCTCGTCCAGCGTTTCATCGTTCACGAAAAAACGCCCGTTCGGATCCTACACTAGTAGGCTTTATCGTCATTAAATAAGTGTATGTGTGCTCTTTTCCAGGCAGCCACCACGTCTCCCTCCATTTTCAAAAAGGAACATTTCTTTTTAAATTTTTGATGACAGCGTCTCAAATCTAATAGAATACATTGGTGCATATCCTTCTTTGAAAACTTTATCTAGTTCTTCTGCTACACTTAATGGTTTTTGTGTAGAAATTAATTCAGTTATTAAATCAGAAAATTGAATCAATTTCAAGTATTACCTCATTTGAAATAGAAGATCCAGTTGCATGAGCTGTTAGTAATGTAGAGGGAGTTGAAGAGTCAAGTGTTTTAAATAGGTCCACTACTAATTTACGGCATTTAATTGAAGGAACTGTGACAAAATCTATTCATGAGACGTTGCTTATATCATATTATAATATGAATATATACGGTAATAAAATTAAAACAAAATATATCAACAACGTAAGTTAAGTATAAGAGTTTTCCCGGTGACGCACATGTTAGCCAATGCGTTAAGTGGTTCCGACCTGACACTTTTTGTCTGTGAATTTAGTCCATTGAAAACATTTTAAATACAGAAAGTTAAAATGCATCTGCAATCTAGTACTCAGAGTTTAAAATTGTTCCGTTAGATTATTTTTTTCAATATTTTTAAATACGAAGAAAATAATTTCCCCAAAAAAACTCTACGCACATATTTATAATAAAAAAATTTTTTTTTTAAATTTCTGAGAATTAAATTCTTAGAAAATTTTGATGAGAAAAATTTTTTAAAATATAATTCAGACAAAAATTAAATCCCGGGATTAGTTATTTTAATCCTTTGATTTCGGGATTTGAAGAAACACCGGGATCCCCCCCCCCAGGGCTGCAAACCCTCTTTGACATGTCATTTTTGCAGCAACATATTTTCTTTGCATATTTTAGAATGAATATAGAAATGCATATGGTACAATTGCAAGTTCTGCTCTGCTAATTTTCTCATTTTTAATTAATAAGAAAGTCAAAGTAACAAAATGTCTGAGATTTAACCGGTCTGAATTTTAACTTTTAAGGCTACTTTAATTGAAACATTTATTCAGTTTCTTTGTAAGGTTACCTAATTCATAACATGAAAATTTATTAATTTATGAATACAATTAAAAATTAAAATTGCCTTATAATATTCAATCAATCGTTAGAAAATATTTATTTAAACGTATAATTGTCCTGTTCTTTTTTTCCAGCATTTAAACTACATTACACAATAATGTTTTTAAAAATGGGTCTTAACACATTTGTAAAAATAACGAATATTTATGTAATGCCAATAAGAAACATTTTTAACGTAAACTTACACAGTAAAACTTCTTTTTAAATTTAACAAAGTATTTCTTAATTGTTTTCGGAAACTTTCTCATCACATTTAAATACAACAGAACAACCGAAGAGTTTCAGGAAAGTTAATAGTTTAAGAAACGTAGTTAAACAGTAACCCAAATTAGTTCTGGATTTAAATTGGATGCAAAATAGTTGCCAACTGTTTTAAGTTGTTAAAAGTTAACTCACCGTGGCTTCTTGCCACTCGAATATTTTTGTTTTTTGAGAGTTGTTTTTGAATCCTTTCCAGGGAACTCTCTCAGCTTGAATGCCAAATGAGACATCAAGAAACTCTAAAAACAAAGATTTCTGGTAACAATATTGTATGTTGCTGGAATCAATCTAAAGTTGTATTTCTAGGTTACGTGCAAATCAAAATAGGACTATTTTTTTATAATGCTTGAAGAAAAATATCAATAACAATCGCATTTACTTACATAAGAAAGTGTTTTTTTTCTCCGCACTTTCCAAGATTTGTGACATTTTTTTAAAATTATATTGTAAGTTAACGTCGGTTTCTTAAAATATAGAACGTACTTGTCTATTTATCATCTATAATATGAAATGACTGAATTTAAATTTAAATTACATCAATTTCATTATTTAAAAAATTTCAACTGTTGGTTTATTGTTATTTAATTTCAGTTTGAGTTAATGATTTAATCTACTAAGGTATAATGAATAGAGTTTTTTAAAGTCAATGTTTTTTAATGTTTTTTTTTAAATACCTTTTCCAGAAAACAATACTCAATTACCAATTGAAGATAACTGAATATAGGTGAAACAAATTTGCAACAAAGGATTTTTTTAACGGTCTTACAAAAATATTTTTTTAATAAAACTCGTGAACAAATTTCTACATGTATAACTTCTCACGCAAAAAATGTTAATATTCTAAAAAAGCTTTAGAAATCTGTTATGCTATGATTCAGCACTTAACACTTTCATCGCGAGGGACGAGATAATAAGTCGTCTTCCAGGATTCACAAATAAATCATTAAGTAAGAATTGTTATTGATTGCAATTGAGTATTATTTTTCAAAGTAAAATAAAGAAGTTTCAAGGGAATTTGTGCAATTTGTTTTAATTTTAGCGCTGCGAGAGCTGCGCAAACTTCTAGGGCAGAGGGTGGGACAAAGACGCACCATTGTCGCAGTGAAAGTGTAAAGAATACAATTAAATTGTAAGGTATCTTTAAAAATATTGAGATAGATCTTTTGAGATTATTGTAACTTTTTGAGTTGAGCACGTTTTATTTTTTCTATGATTAATATAATTGTTATCGTGACCTTTCAACCTGTCTTTTAAGAAAGCTATTTCTGTCGTGTAATTAAATGTGTATTTCTGTCATTTTGAAATTCTTTACTGCTTGAAAACTTCATTCTATAAAAGAAAATTTTAATTTTAAATCATTTTAAGGAAGAAATAATTGTAGGTGGTTGCCAACAGTGATCAGTAAGAAAGATGGAGGCAAGATTTAGGATCTTGTTTGTCAGAAAAGTTACCCGCTCGGTCAGATGATAAAAAGGCTTAGAGCCAATTCATTTTTGGCGTTAAAATTTTTATTAAAATACTTATAATATTTTCCATTAGTCACAATTTAAATTATCACCAATCATTCTGTACTTTTGTATTAACATCACACTTACTCATCATACTTAACAAAGGCTTACTGACCGTGAACCTCATTAAATGGAATTAGGATCATGATTAATCGGTATTGTTTAAACTAACGATTGAAAAACTTCCATAATGCACCTTACTTGGATTTAGAGGTTTAATTCGATTTAGCATACAGTCATTTGGTGGTTCACGTCTGTAACGACCGTTATGAGTCCATAAACGTAACGTTATTCTACGTTCTAATTTATGGGAATTCTGCTTTTACCTACTCAGACCTAAAGAAGAGCTTGAAGTTGAATGTATTAAAGATTAAGAATATAGAAAGTTTCTCTGAAATGTTTTTCTTCTGAGTTTTGAAAATAGATTTATGCTTATTTTAGTGATTTATTCCTGCCAGCTCGGTGGTTTAGAAGTAGCGTGCTGCCTCGCAAGCCAAAGATTGCAGGTTCGATCCTGGTTGGAGTCGATAGAATTTCTGGATTCGCAAAATCGAGGGAACGCATGTAGTATAATTATGTGACATGTGTGAAAGATCCCTTGAGTATTAATTTGGCTCTGGTACTCTCGGCAAAATTAAATCACGACAATACTTAGCATCCTACGAGAGTTCGATTAAAATTAGTTCAATCATCAAAATTTGGTAGCGAGATTCATCACTAGACGGTGCCACCAACTAAATGGCTCTCACATTTGGGTACTTGTCGATCTGCAAAGGCTAAATTGCCAAACGTAAGCCATAAAAACAATTCCTTCGTTGTTTTTCAGATCTTTTAGAAGTACGAAGAAAGAAATCTTTAAGAACTCTCAGTTTGTTTATTTTTTGCTCTTTAACTTTATTGCATTCGACTCTAAGCACTCCTCTAAATTTTAGGAGGAAATTAGAATGTCCGTAGTATTAACCTTTAAAAATCAGCGGTCCATGTGGAACTGGAATTTTTTTATTTACTTCGGCTGCAATACAGCATGCTGTATCAAGACAATCATAAAAAGGGCAAGGAAAATTCTTCTGAGGGGGGGAAAGGGGGGATGAACTGTCTCGGAATAATTTGGTACAGCAGTTGTACCACCACCAAAATAAATGAAGAAAATTGTGTCACTGCCGAATTTTATAGGTTAACATTATTTTCACGGATAGATTTCATACTTTCATCGTTCATCTGGTAGACTAATGATTGTTTTCGGTATTATCCAACTGTATTCTTCCTTCCCATTTCATAAGCCTTCACTTTATAATATATTGTTACTATCATTACCTTAAATCCAAGTAATTCAATTTTTCTCGGTAACTTTTCAATCGTTTCTGTACAAAAAGTTTCACTAATGCCGTTCTATCAGCTTATAAGAATCACATTTTATATTTTACATATTTGATCACAAATATATATTTACATTTTTAGTCAATGGATTTTATTTATTTATAGAAATGGTGTGGCTGACTATCTTCTTTTCTATGTCTGGTAAATTCTTCAATTCTGCGTCTTTCGATACCGTTTACATTTACACGGCTGAAATCTTCCCTACCGTCGTCAGAAATGTAGCTGTAGGATCTAGTTCCACATGGGCAAGAATTGGAGCTTTAGTTGCACCCTTCATAAGACAAGTGGTAAGCTTATTTCCTTGTTTTACATCTTTGGTAAATTGAACTTCTACCAGTATTTATGCGTAGAAACTTGGGTTCTATGTATAGGTTATACTTCTGCAAGTAAATATAATTTTTCTCAGTGTTTATGCAGAGTGTGTAACAAGTTCAATGAATTCTAAGTCTCTTTTCTACAAATATGTATATATGTATCCAATTTTGTTTGAAATTTATATAATAAAGGATTCTATGAAACCATAGTTGGTGAACGGGCAGCTTTCTTAAATGACTTGTGCTGTCTGGACTAGAACATGTATTAATTGATTCATTTATTTAGAATGAATTTGGAAATGTTTAGAATTAAATGAAGGCCAATATAAATGTAAGCTCAATGGTTACTGGTAGTCATAATTAAAAAAGTATTTTAAATAATTGATCAGCACTTAGTACAAAACAGTAATACTACTTGACATGTTACCTGATATCTACATAAAAACGATTTCCTTATTTTTAATGTTCATTTAAAGACGATTGCTACTTGTCTTTTGTCACATTTGTACCGTGCTAGTAATCTTACAGTTGTTATTGTTATACTTATTCTGCTGGTTTACTAAATCATTGTACTGTATTTATAGCAAGCAGACTCTTTCTCAAGATATTATTTAATATATTTTACCCATCATGTCAAATTGCAATAATGAATGTTTAATGTAGAAAGGGACTTAGATTTTTTCTCCTCTGTGAAAGATAAAAGGGCAAATTTGTACGATACGGATTTAAGGTATCCAACTACCCTAAAATTGGGAATTTTGCCAAAAATTGACAATTTTTTTTTTGATTTTATTTTATAGGCCATCTTATTAGCTTTATAAAAATATCAAGCTTATTATTTTCCGTTCACTAGAACAAAACCTATAAGTGTTTTAGTAAGAGCAGATGCCATTAGTTTAAGCAAGATGTCATACTTTAAAACGCATTTTACTCGAAATGTGTTTTTTTGAAAATACTCAAACGGGGCCTACGATTGCTCAAAAAGATTTGAAAATAATCAACTGAAATTTTTTGTGTATGTTCTGCATAGTAGAATTGTTTTAACCTTCAGATTTATTAATCACCGTTTTATTACTAAAGTTACAGTTCCTTATGTGAATATAATTACTGTTTTTTTTAAGCAACTTCTTGTAACAACTAAAATAAAGTGCTCTAGTTTTTATAAAACTTAAAATATATCTTATCCTGAAGGTCACTTCAAAATAGAGTAACATAGCAACAGAACAGAATTGAAAATTTGTTCATAAACTTTTGGTACAGAATGGGCCGCGTTTATGTTATTTTTTGTCAATTTTTACCCATTTTTTCCCATTTTAATAATAATAATTTCATTTTCTCTTCTTAATTTTCGTATTTTTCATAAAATGTACTAAACAAATCTAAAAACCACAAAAAATCCCTATATCTGTATTTTTTATTTTAAAAAAAAAAGGTTGTCGCAAGTAGTCGGATACCTTAAACTACTTAAAAAGTGAATGCAAATAAACACTATTTGACACACAAAGAACAAACTTTTTCAGCTTAGAAGGTTCATAGTTATTCGGCAGAATATGGTCCAATTAACTTAAACGAACTGGTTGTTAAAATATAATTTGCTTTTATTTAAGTATTTACTGAACAAAATTACAAACTATTGTTAGAAACGTTTATTTGCCCGTTTTAAAACATCAGACTTTTAAGGCAACAAACCACTAATAAACTATGAAAATTCCACTGGTTTCGTTTGAGAGTTATAACCTTTAAGTACTCAACAAATTTTAAGAGATTGATATGTGATTTACTAGTGAAGGTGATATCCTTAACAACTCACAATTCCTTTTGTATCTATATAATTACTATAAATGTCGCTTTCAGGCGGATGTCACTCATCATTCGGTACCAATGGCAGTTCCAGGAGGTTTGTCAATTATCAGTGGATTTCTGATGCTGCTGCTTCCAGAAACGCTGGGTAAAAAAGTGCCTGATACATTAGAGGAAGGGGAGAGGTTTGCTAAGTAAGTATTATGTACGAAGCTTAAGGTACTTACACTCAATTTTAAACATTAATACTTTTTTCTTCCTTGCTTAAGTTAATTAATTTTAATTTTCGAAGTTTTTGTATTGAGGAGGGAGATCCCCCCCCCCTTGTGATAGTCTTATGTATAAATTTGAATATTTATCAGCTTGGGATTTGTACAAGTCCACATACTATCGTTCCAAAATTTTACAGAGAGTTTCACTGATGTTTCAAAGGAGCCTTTAGTCAAATTATTTCTGCAAAAAATATTTCCACGAAAAGAATTTATTTTCAGTTAATTTTTTCTATCCCCTCCCTTCCCTGTAAGGAAGAATGGGTGTATGTGTAAAATTGCCAAATATCATGATATACAACGAAAAGGGGAAAACCGCTCCCGCTCATATTAAGAAAAAGATTACTGTTTTTGGCAGTATTCTTTTGTTTTGACAACATTTAAGGACGGATTTTGTGGAAGTTGTCAAGGGGGTGTTATGCGGGCATTGCAGGTCAAAAATGTTTTTGAACTATTAGACGCATAGACTAGAAATTTGGCAAGCATATTTATTTTCTTGAATAGAAATCCGCTACCGGATTTTGAGAGAAACAATTCCCGACGGTGAACATGGGAGGGAGATATATTTCCGTTTAAGAAATTCAAATTCTGTTCTTTTTAAATGAAAAGGGGAAAGTTTGAAAAATGTTTTTGAATACAATCGTAAGAGCTTCATACTAAGACTTAGATACCATTTTTTTAGTTTCTTTTAGTTCAATTTAGTATTTTCATTAAGATAACGTAAGCTTAGTTTAATTACAAAAAAAAACTATCTAGGTCCCCCATTGTTTTTTGCTTCTATGTGTTAACATTTCAATTTTAACACGTCACTTTGCGCGCGATTTCTGATTAAGATTCTTTGTCTTTATATCTTAATGATTTGCATTTTTACATGTAAGCTTTTATCTTAGTTTTTACTAAAAAAAACTTTTTTTCAATATTCCTTTCTATAAGAGAAACCTGACTATTCTCATTTCATACTTTCATTTTATTTAATTGTCTGATGTTCCATCCACGAGTGATAGATTTTGCCTAATTTTTCAACATGACTATGTTTTTTCTATTATGTCAAAAATTTCTGCTGCACGGAGAAGGTGGATCCATAAAGCATTGCGTAATCCTAAATTCGCTGGCCTAATTCAGTGACAGCTTTAGAAATCATAATTGGTTTTCATTTTAGTCCAAAGACTTTTGGTATTCAATTTTAATAGCTCTACACCTCTGTTTCTTGTTTTGTCTGTTTTTATCCAAGTTTAGAACCATACTCTTTTTGCACCAAATTTAGTACTATAATCATTTGTTATTTTCTTGATATGTATCTTAGAATCCCATTTCTTCTTTCTTTTTAGTTTTCTGGGAAGTACAATTTTGTCTCTTATTATTTTATTTTGTTTTATTATACTATATAATATATCATACATTATCATGAAATAGCTCGCAAAAAGCGAGTGGGTATAACGACTAGTAATTATATAAAATTCCATACTTTATTAACGTTCAGCAGTGTTTTACACTTAGATGATCACTATGTAACTCAAATTTATAATTGCAAATAGCTATAAACCAACAAGTATCATTACGGATGATTTCTATAAAAATGTTCAAAATGTATAATTTTCAATTTGTCGAAAAAATCAAAATTACTCATATATGGGAATAATATATATTCTAGAAGAAAAACAGGTAGCCTCCCTGATTGGCACTTCTTCCGTACAAAAATTAATAAGGGAAATATGATTTGCTTTTTTTCTTATTTATTAAGAAAAAGAATTAGTCAAATAAAAGTAAATAGTAATGCTACAGGCTATATTTGTGTGTCCTTATGTCGTTGTTAGTATTGGACTGATTTCCGTATCTATTTTTACCATACCATGATACATTTGCCTCTTTTTCGAAGAATGCTACCAGTTGCTTTTCTTGGATGCCGATTCATCATGCTAAAAACTGCTGTGTATAATTCATTTAAATATTTAAAAAAAATTGCCTATTTTACTACGGGCACGAATAATGTCGATATAGTCTCTCTTTGGTATGTAAAAAAAATTGATTTTTGATGTAAAGCAATTCGCAGTAACCGAATGGTCATGGTCACAAACTCGTGACCATCGTTGTCGAGTCGTGGTCTTAAAACCAATGCCATCGGGAAAACCCTGAATCGCTTTATATCTGTCGAGGTTTGAAGTTCTCCTGTTGACGTGGGGCTGGGGTGCCTGCTGAAATGTCGTTCTCAACACTTGACCTTACTTCTAAAGTAGGAGACAAGTTTCCCATTGCCCTCGAGCTGCTACGGAGTGTAACTCAAATTAAAATCGAATTAAACTTAAGCGATATAAAGAAATTACATTAAACACTGGACTAGGATGCATTATTCATATTTAGCTATATTTTACGTTTAGTCCTTCAATTGATTTTCTATATATTCCCAAACATTTCAATGGGCGAAATTCATGTGATAATCATGATAAAGGCAATCACTTGGTTTCAATTAAAATCAAAATTAACGCTAAACTTGTATTTGTTGCCCTATTTGTAAAATTTAGATAAATTTTCAAATTTTTTAATTAGGTGAATATATTTAAGTATTAAGGGGAAAAAATTTCATGAGCAAATTTTAAAATTGAAAAAGTTTTTATATTATACGTTTTTTTATTAAAATAATTTTTTGTTTACCTATATGCGTTATTATTGTTGACAAATGTATACTTTTTAAAAGAAAGTTTCTGCAAAAAGCAAAAGTTGGCAACAGCGAAATGCACGAAGTGATTGGTTGGAAACATGGTTATATTTATTATGTCACTCTGACATCACATAAATTAATGAATCGATTGTGGCTGGAAACTGATGTGACTATGACGACACATGAATTTAGTCCTTTGCATCATTTGTAATCCAGAATAATTTTTAATGAATGAGATGCAACTACGAAAAATCTATTCCTATCCTAAGAAGATTTTTGTCTCTAAAGAAACGTTTTTGAAACAAATGCTTGAGAAGATTTTACTTGCAACTTATGATCCATTTTTAATAGCACTCATAAATTTTTGCACTTTTTGATACTTGTTCAGATGAAATTATTAGTGAGGCGCACGGGTATCTCTTATTTGTCATTCAAATGTTGTCTTATGTGCATTAAATGAAGTTAAACTTTATGTAAACTTTTTTGATTTTAAAACAAGATATAGATAACATTTTCCTTCGACGTAAAATAAGAAAAATATACGTATTTTAAAAACACGGAGAAAAATAACGAATTGATGCACTTTCAAATTTTTGGCAGAACTTTTTCCTATTCACCGTTGAAACTATTTCATTTAAAAGGACAAGATGTAGTCGAATCCTCAAAGAGTCGAAATATTTAAGAATTTTGCTTGTGTTAGTGAATATTATTTGACATTTTATTGCGAATTCGTTTTTTCCCACGTTAAATGTAATTTAATACACTTGAAGATATTTCCATGTCAGTTAGAGATATTTTAATAAAAAATTTTTTTAATCTATTGTGTTTTATTAATGAGAGAAATATTGTTATTTAGAAGAATTTAATTTTTAGTAGCGTTTTTCATTTAAAAAAAATAAAGTATGTATAAATCATGTACACTTGCATATCTACATATAGATTCAGGTGGTTATCAACATAATGGAAACACCTCTTAGATTTGTAAAGAATCTTTATTAACATGTTGTAGGAACGCCTTTGGCATTTAACAAAGCTTGGATTCACCTAAGAATAGATTCGCACAAGTGCTGATTAGTGTTTAGAGGAATATTGTATCATTTCTTCCTTACCAGATACTGTGAAAGTTCAGGGATAGATAGTGGTGAAGGATATCGATTCCGTATTGAATAGATAACAACGGTTCAATTATATTGAGGTCGGGTGGTTGTGCGGGTCTAAGTACACGTTTAACTTCATTCTCGTGCTCATCAAACCAAGATTGCACAAGTTTCGCTGCATGGATAGGGTATCAACCTGGAAAATTCCATCTCAGGCAAGAAAGAAAGTTTGCCTCTTAGTATGGACCTGGTCAGCTAAAATTTCTCTATACTTCTCCTCACACACACAGTAATCCTTCCTTTTGGAGTCATGATTGGTCCAGCCGAAATCCACGATACGGCTGCCCATATCTTGACAGATCCACCTTCATGCTTGACGGTTGGGAGACAATCACAATCATACCCTTGTACAGGTGTCCTCCAAACGTGCACCCGTCCTGTTGTAGGGGAAAAAGTGAAAGACGATTCATCAGACCGTATACTTTCTTCTACTTATCAATCCACCAGGGTTTGTGAATGTGACACCATTTAAAACGACGTTTATTATCAACATCTGTGACAAGTGGCTTGGGAATTGATGATCTGCTGTAAATGTTAGGTTTGTGAAGGCGTCTTCTAACTGTAATCATTGACACTGGAGAATCCAGATGCTAATTGAGCTCTGTGGTCACTTTCCCTGCAGACATTACGATCCGCTTCAATATCCTTCGGTCTCTTTCATTGAGCTTCTCTTTCCGTCCACTATTTTGCTTTGTCAAACTTGTCTTGCCGCACTGTTTGTATGATGTTATGAGTTCAGACATTGTACCTCTCGAAACGCCTAAAAGTGGAGACATTTCGGTCATACTTTCTCCAGCTAGACGGTTTAAAAATCTGAGAGGTCCAACATTTTACGCTTTTGAAAAAAAATCCAGGACTTACAGAACTTTAATAAAGCTACCACATGCTACCAGGATATATGAATTTCTATGTATAAAAAACTGGAAGCTATTATTATATTTTAATGCCAACGGAACGCATTCAAAAATGTCATTTTTATTCAGAGGTGTTTCCATTATTTTGATAACCACCTGTACATGTAAATATGTAATATGTATAATATATATATATTAGATAGAAAGAGGGAAGAAAAGACTTGAAATTTGTTTAATGTTTTTATAAGGAAAACGATTCTCTCGTAAATTCGTTCTTTTAAATTATTTGAATTATTTCAAAGTTCAGTTATTCAAATTAATATTTATTCAATTAGATTTTTTTTCTTCAAAAAATACACAATTTAAATAATCTGACTGCACTTGTCACGAGGACACTGAATATTCTTCAGCTCAACATTAACGGAACACAGAGGAAATTCGATGAACTATCCTCTCTCAACAATGTTCATGTTGTTTGTCTTCAGGAGACTAAACTCAGTCCCAATTTGAATCTCAAGAATAAGGGATATACAGAATTACGGAGAGACTAAACGAAAAGCACTGGAGGAGGTCTGGCATTTCTGATCAAAACCCCAACAATCAAGTACATCGAGGTTTTAGCATCTAGCACCTTACCAATAAATAGCGAAACAGAAGCCCATGCAATCAAACTGGACCTGTATGGTGGTACAGTTAAGACTGTCAATGTATACCATCCTGATACATCGGAAATTGACATAGATATTATTAAAGATCTTTGCTCTTCTCCTCCAGACCTTTAAATAATTCTAGATGATTTTAATGCTAAAAGTCCCTCCTAGGGATGCTCCCATTTGAACAAAAATTGTAAACGGATTGAGGACTTACTCTGCGACCTAAATTTTTCAACATTAAATAAGGAGGAATATACCTATATCTCCAAAACTTAACGGCACAGCCTCTGCGCTCGACATCACAGCAGTGGATCTCTCGAGCCTTGATATAGCAAAATGGAGAGTTTTGAAGTGCGCCATTAGTGATCATTTTCCAATCATAACAAGTCTTGATTTGAATATAGATTCTCCATCTCAAAGTAGGAAACTTCCGTAAAGTCAAGTGGAATCGGTTCACTGAGTGCCTAGAGACCTATTGTACACAGAGCCAGCGAAGAACTGGAAACCCTTATTCAGAGCTCATTTCTGGTGTACAGAAAGCAGCCACCTCCATTCCAAGAGGAAGGAGAAAAAACAATTGGGTGTCCTACTGGAGAGAGATCATAACATCGACGAACTAATACGAGAAAGAGATGCGGCCAGACATGAGCTTGAGAAAAACAATAGTGATGAAAACAGAAGAAATCTTTTATAGATATTAATCGCAAGGTCGAGGATGAGATCGCTGCATGTAAACGGGAAAAATGGATTGATCTTTAAGGCAGGCTTGATCCAAGAAAAGATTACCATCAGTGATGAGTAATCAACGTCCTCAACAACCACTGTAATCAACAAAATAATGGACCAGCCTCCAATGCTATTACCTCTGGCGGATATACATCCAAGACTGACAGGCAGACTGCTAACTTACTGGCCCAACATTATGAACAGGTAAGCAGGTTGAGTATTTGCAGAGAAGATAGAAAACAAAGAAAAATCTATAGTCAGGTTTTAAATCAAAGTAAATCCTACAACCAAATGATGATTTTTCTAATGATAGTACTTTAGAAGAACTTGATAGCACAATTAGTAGCCTTGACCCTAAGAAGTCTTCTGGTATCGACCTCATCTTCGGTTCAGTGATCAAACACTTTGGTGTTCTTGCCAGGAGTATTCTTCTTCAGATTTTCAACATATCCTGGATTACTGGCAAACTACCCACTATCTGGAAAATGTCTGTCATTGTCCATGTTCTTAAATCTGGTAAGGATGCAGCAAGCTGTAAAAATTTCCGGTCCATATCCTTAACAAGCACCTTATGGAAAATATGGAAAAAATAATTCATTCCCCCGTATCATGAATTACCTCATCAAGCGGTAAGTGTTACACTTTTACCAAACAGCTTATAGAGCCCGGCATAGCACTGTTGGTCAACTTTTCTATTTGGTGCAATCAATCATAGAAGGATTTCAAGAAAAACCTCATAGGAAATTTACGGTCGTTTTCCTTAATCTTTCTGCGGCCTTTGACAGAGTTTGGAGACAAAAACTCATTGAAATTTTGCATTCCTTAGGCATCTCGGGTAATATCCTACTATGAATCAACGACTTTCTAAGAGATAGTAGATTTTCTGGGTGCGGGTTGATGGAAAGTTCTCTAGGACACATAGATCTTGGGCAGGCGTTCCGCAGAGATGGGTCCTTAGCCCACTCCTTTTCTCCTCTATATGAACACTGTCGATGACCACATTGTTAAAGAAGCTAAAATAGCCTGCCATGCAGATGACATTGCCATTTGGCACTCGCATACTGGTATCAAAATCTATTAAAACGTACTGAACGAAAATCTATCTCACATTGAAGACTGGGCTAAGCAGCTCAAACTGATGATAAATCCAGAAAAAACCAAATACTATGTTTTCTACTGACAGGAGAAACAGAGGAGCCTTTGTCCCCGAATTAAGGTGAAATAACTCAATTATTGAAAAAAATCTCCCACCCAAATACCTTTTCCTTAACGCTAGATGCGGAATTGAGGTTTATCAAGTATATAGAGAATACATCGCAAAAGTCTTTAAAGAAGTTCAATATTCTTCGAAAACTTTGTGGTTCGACTTGGGGTTCCAAACCAAAGACACTTCTAAGCACCTACACTGCACATATAAGACCAATCCTCGAATATGCAGCACCCGTTTGGGCTCCATCAGCTTCCACCTCAACAGAGAAAATTGACTCTGTTCAGTACAGGGCGTTCAAAATTATCATCGGAGCTGTGTCTTCTACAAATAATGTGGCAGCTGAGAATGAGTTGAAGGGCTGGAAACAGATGATTGTATTTATCATGTGACTATGACGTCATATGAATGTATGAACTGCCTTGTTTGAAACACGTGATTGCAGATATCACGTGACTATGACGTCACAAGAATTTAGCCTGTTACGGGTGTCGGTAAAGATGATCTATTTTTTTTGACAATTGTATACATATCATTTACATATCTTTGATTCATATTTTTTCGTTACTTCATCTTGTCCCTGATGAATTACTTTTATGGTTTTACGTAAATGTATATCACTTCATTACATTTTAAAATACCTCGATATGCATGTTAATTATTCAAATGCCTATTCAGGAATTCTACTAATATTTCTTTTTCTTCTTCTTTCAACAGAAAACTGGATATCCATCCTCCGAGTAAAGAAAAACATAACGGCGTCGGCAACGGCATAGAGATGGGAGAGCGATAAAGCGGTATTCTTTTCAATACACCTGGGAGTGTGGATAAGAAATATTTTTAAAAAAGTGGCGAGAATAAATTAAAAAAGAGCTACTATAGAAAATATTGACTTCAAACGAGACAGAAACTGTTTTAAGTTAAGGTGAGAACTATGGACAGCGGTGAACGCACACAAAACACAGCGCTCGGGATGCGGAAAGACACTTGCATTCGTGTTCTGTAATGCATTGTTTCCTAATATATTTTATTCTTACTGTTTACTTGTATGTTTCTGACGTTTATAAATTTATGTGATTTATAATATGCTACAATTATTTTTATCCGTAACGATAAATATTAATAAAAAAAATAATTTGATGTAAAAAATTTTTTGTCAAATTTTTTTATAATTTTTGAGAAATAAAATAATTAGAAGTTGTTATATATATACATTCTGCGATTTTAAGTTTGGTGAAATATGACGAGAAGTATCAAAGAGGAAAATGCCAAAGATCATTAGAGAAAGTTGTCCCTGAGTGGTGGAGACTTTGAAATCTTCATTTAATATTTAATGATTATTTTTATATTAAATTTTACTTATTCAAAAATATTACAAAAATTTTTTAAGTAAAATTCTTTTTTTTACGAGTTTCCTTACAAGTATGCGCTTTATAATTATGTGCCTTCCTACAGATCGTTGGTGCAATTTCGTGTTCTATCTGTGTTAGCAATATTATATGCAGCAAAAGCGTTTGTATTTTTATATATGTATATTGTTTTTGACAGTCTCTTGAAACTGAATATTATTCATTTGCTTATATTTGACACACTTTTGTGAGTGATTGATTTGATATATTTTTTGTGAGTGAGAATTTGAGAGATTTAATTTGTTTTTATGTGTGTTATGTGCAAAGGAAAAATCAATCCCTTTTTTGCATTTTTAATTATATAGCAATGCTATTTTGATATGATATGCATTCGCTGTTATGTCTGTTCTGAAGTTATTTACGTATCGCTTACACCTGTTTTTAAAATGAGTAATTTAAGGAGAAAGCATTTTTAAAGTGATTCTAATATTAAAAAAAATTTATTGCAATTTTTAAAATTAAGATAATAATGCTCGATGTTCTGATATGTTTTGAAAAGTGATATATTGTGGAGTGAAATACAAAAAATGCCTGTTTCATATTTGTGTTTTAAAAACCAATTTTTAAAAAAAAATTTTAATGTATTTTTAAAATTTATGCTATGTGTTCATTTTTAAGATGTGCATTTTTTTCTTGTGTTGCAAGGTAATAATTGTTATTAAATGTACAAATAAATGCTATTTCCCATGATATCCTGCGAAACAAAACTTGCTTCCAAGAGAAAAAAAGTAAGAAAAAGTACCAGGAGTAGAGATTTACTGAAGTTATGCATGGGACTATATTTAGCTTTTAAGTGTTATAATTTTTTGTTAAGATTGAAAGATATTAAATAAGCGTTGATGATGCAAAAATAATTAATAAAGAATTGTATATTACAAAATATTTTACTTCAAGTTCTAGAATATAATGTATCAAATATTTTATCATTGACATTAACATGTTTCATAATTAATAAATTACGTCTCGACAATAATGAAATATAGATTGATATGTATGTAGTTACTCTAAATAAGTCACTTAGTCTATATTAAAGAAAAAGTTACTTATTTGTAATAACTTATTGCTTAAAAATTATTCACATTAGGAAAGTATCATTATAGTAGAATATCTACATCGAATTTTTATTGAAAATGAATTTTAGAATAGCATTTCTCAATGCATATATTTGTTTTGTTAATACTCTGGCCTTGTATGTAATTTTATCAAAATCATTGCTTGTTTGTATCAATAAATAAATATTTTGCTTAAAAAGGTTTTGGTTATTATTTTTGTGTTCTATGAATATTATATGGGATGGGAAAAAATGTCACTAATATCACTGAAGAAAAAATTGTATCGTAAGAATCATTTTATTAAAAAAAAAACTTTTATCCTTTTATAAGAGGAGAAAATGACATAGTGGTAATGAACTTCATAGATTAAACACACAAATTTTTCTACATAATGTTATTTTTAAAAAAATGCTCCGTAGTTCAAATAGTCAAATGTAATTTTTATTTCCACTTTTTTCTTTAAAAAAAAAATCCATCCATGCTTATAATGTTTAACAGTTGTGTTGTGTTGTTAATCCTCCGAAGACTGAAGTCAGACACGATCCATAACCCCCTTGATTCTTATCTGTACGGATCTCGTTCTCGACCATATCTTTTCTTGAGAGATCTATACAAATAAAGATGTTCTCGAGAGAAGCCTGGTCAACCTGACTCTTGGCACAGATAGCGAAAATCAACTTGTTCTCTAAGAACTAGAAGTACTTGATGTAATCACTGCCCAAATGCAGGAATATTGTCTCGAGAGCTACAGCCCGATTGAATCCCCAACAATCACTGATGAATCGGAGGCACCCTTCACTCCATATTATGAATTTTTTAGCGAGTGTAGTTCTAAGAGGGAAAGGGCGGAAGAGGAGAAAGTTGGAAGAGTACAACCCTCCTTTGCTAGGTTGTCCGCCATTTCATTGCCATAAAAGTTAAGCACCTAACCTTTAGAAACCAATTCAAAGAAGAAATATTCTGAATATTTTTAAAAAATGTAAAAATCTTATTTTAAGTCACACACTCAGTTTTAAGTTAAAGTCCAAAAGAGTACTGAATTTATTTGTAGTAAAACGTTTTATCCAAAATAAGAGAAAAGCAAACGGATATAGTGTAAAATTCATTCATCCTTACAAAGTCGATGTTATTTAACTTGTGAATTTATCACAATTTGGTTTAGCAAAAAAAAAAAAGCTTATTTTTATCAGATACCTACTTAATATTTTACAGCATTTGTTTTCAAACGCGATTTCTTTATAATAACAATATTCAATTACAGAACTTTTTAATAAAAGACATCATGAAATTACGAGACTGAAGATATTTTTTGTTTTGTTTTGCACGAATTAGTTGTTCATGTAATATTTTATTACATGTTATTGTCGATTGATCTCTTAATTTTGAACCACTGTTAAATGACGAGAAGGACAGCTGGTGTGGAATTCCTGACGTCCTCGCTACACAAAATTAAAGATTTTGTATCTCCAACATATTTATAACGTATTTCTTTATCAATATACAACAATAAAATGGAATCAGACCAAGAGAAGGTTAACATCACTTTTGACGACGGATTTCGTAATTTTGAACCCCGGTCAAGCGAAAAGGACGATTTCTGATCTAACACCTACTCTAACTTCCTCACTGTTATTGCGAAGTTAACATATTTATCAAGTTCAAATTCAATTGTTTGTGGGCTGCATCTACCCGATGCTGGGTGCTGTTGGTTTTCTTAAAATAGTTCCACAGAGCAGTCATTCAAAAGGCTTTATTTACATTGCGAGACAGTAGAGCAATGACCTCACCCTCTGCCTGCACAAGTTCGGAGTGGTTTACATCATAGGGGTGTGGCGTGACGTCACTCCACCCCAGCGCCGTTCAAAGTACAGCTATTTTCACAACACTCACCATACCAACAAGGGTACAGAGTCACGACAAATTTAACGGAGATCGGTCTTTCCACACAGCTGGTCTTCAATAGCATCAGGACTAGAACCCTTGATTTAACAACTCCCGCCACAAGTTCGTAACGAAGACCACTTAGCTACCATGGTTACGATGGAATCAAGCTTCAAACACGAGTTCAAATGAAATATCGCCAACTCTGAATTAGTGATCACGGTCGTTCTAAGACAGCAATGCTATATTCTAAAAAGACGTTGTTGAAAAAAACTTTTAATAACATTATATAGAATTCTGTCCCAATTTTAAAAAAAAGTAATATAATTTTTTTAAGTCAATTCATATTTAGATCAACAAAGAAAAATCAACATATACTGTTGGATAATCAATGTATACCGTCGCCATCTATTGCCTTCATTCGGAACAAATTTTTTTCTCTCCCAGATAAAACTAAAATTGATTAATTAAATTTAATGAATGAATTATTTGAAAAAAACTGTATTAACATCAAGAGCCATCCACTACAAGTTTAACAAAATGTATTTGAGTTTGAGTGGATGAATAAAAAGTATTTTATTAACGATTGAAAATTTGAACAAGACATGCATATAAATTAATATATATAGGGAGAGACTGAAATAAAATAGTAGGAATTGTGAAAAAACCCCATTCTCTGAAGCCTTTTGAACAATCTGTCATTTGTGGATCTAAGTAGACATATCTTTTAAAAAGTTCTTAATGCGTACTATTAACAGCATAAAATGAAAAACACGAACAGTTTTAATAAATATATATTTTACAATGAACATAAATATTTTGAATTTATAAAAAGTTAAATAAAACTAGTGTAAATTTACAACTTGTCCACGCTGGCATTGGTTTAATTATTATCATACTTCCACGTGATTTAATCCTCATTGAACTGTACACATTTTGCGCTCTTACTACAGATGATTTACTCATTCTCATTCAGTCAAGACAGAGTTTAAAAATCATAATTTTGCTCAAAGTTCTTGTGTTCTCAAAAAGTTTTATCTCTCGTTCGTTTCACCATCCTTGCTGAAACTGTGACTCTTTTCTGAGGGGCATTTGATGTCTTGCTTCCTGTATAATAATATTAAAAAAATTAAGAACAAATCAAAGAAAACCATCATTTAGCAAGACAACCTGCAATGAGTATACAATAAAAACAAATACCAAAATTACAATAAACTGAAAGAAATTGCATAAAATTGATACAATAATCGGTTAACAATATTATTAGAGCAATGAACTCAATGATAAATAATAAGAATATAAAATAATACATGTTGTAAAAATTATTTTAATCATCAAATAACCAAACAAAGAAAATTTTTGAAGAAACATTACATTTGTAACAATTATCTATTAAAATTTGCTAGCGAAGTATTTATTTAATTCGTGAGGAACTTCAACCCTTCAAGACATCGCGTGGTATTTAATTCGTTTATCTTATGCGACTGACGAGAAATACAGTTTAAACCGCCAACTGTACCTAAAACATGAATAACACATAGAAAAAATTATTATAACCATAAAAAATATTGTTATTAGGACCATTGAAAAGTATTTATTACTGTACACAGAAATACAAAATATGACTGAAAACTTGTCTAATTTCAATATTTGTTGCTAGATGTACATAATGTAATAAATGTTGCTAGATGTACATGTACCCGATAAACTTTAATCGTAAATTTGACCTTTTTTATATTCTTTTAAATAAAACTAACAGAGAGAAAGAGAGAAGAAAAAACCTCAAAAACACAGGATAAGAATTATTACCTTAACAATTTTAATTAATTCAATTTAATCTCATTGTATATCATACAGTCAATAACAACAAACAGTTGATTGTCTTTCTCATACTTCTTACAAGTGGACTAAATGTTTTTTTTATTAATTTTAAATAAAAGTATTAGATGTGGTATAAAGTAACAGGATTCTTGGAATGTTTCATTTATTGTGAGTTAAATTTACCATTTAACCACAAAAGGACCATTATTCTGCAAATATTAAAAAGTGATACATAAAATAATTAATAAAAATTATCAAAGTATATTTTTAATTAGTTATTGCTTTACCTGGCAAATCTCTCTCCCTCTTCTAAAGTATCCGGGAGTATTTTATCTTTGGTTTCTGGTAATAGCAGCACTAGGAATCCCCCAACGATAGTCAGTGCTCCAGGAATAGCCATGGTACCCAGGGATATGTCACTTCTTCCTGTAAAGAGATTTATAGATCATTTGTTTATTTTTAGTGTTTTATTAACATTATGAAGCCCAGTGGCTGAATGGTGTATTTCGCTTCCACGCCACAGGCCGGGATTCAAATACCGGGGTTCAAATACCGGGCTGGACAAAGTCAACTCAGCCTTTCATCCCTTCAGTAGATCGATAAATAAGTACCAAGTTTGCTTAGGAACTAAATACTGGAGGTTTTCGTGTCAACCTGATCGGAACATCTGCTCATGCACCTCAGCACCCAATGGTCGCGTATACTGAGATGGGCACAGTAGGCCCTGGCCCTCATGGGCCGTCGCGCCACTGAGTTTAGTTTTATTAACATTATATTCTAATCGATAAAATAACTTACCTAAAATGTTCCTTTTAAAATTTCAAACAATTGTGTTTAAAAAATTGTATTCGCCTGTAATTGGGGCTCCAATATTCTATTGCAAAATACTTCTAAAGCTGAGAATTATCAGTTTCAAAATTTAAGCAACTTTTATTTTCAAATTTTTGAAAGACAATCATTAAGTGAAAACTAAACGCGTTTTGAAAAAAAATTGTTTTTATTTTATAATTATATCCAATGCAAAAAAATTAGCACATACTCTAGTCGCAACTGCTAAATGGTGCCACCTAGACAGAGCGCTTGCATTATTTCCCTATGGTGGAGAAACAGAAACCACAGGAGAGAGGGATAGTAGGTTGCTTCAGATTTGGTGTGCACCAAAGCGCAGAAATATCTCTCAATGTAGTTTTCTAACGTGTAGAACATGGAACTGTATATTTTTTAGCAGTTAGAAAAGTCCGTGTGTGCAGGTTATAAATTATATTAGCCCAGAGATCGATCATTTTGTGTTTGAGAATGATTTTTGACTCATTACATAATAACAAATCAAAAACATACAGTGTTTGACGACATTTGGACTGAAACATCAAGAAACTTTATATAATATAAAGCAGTGCTTCTCAAACTTTCAATGTTTGAGACCCAATTTTCAATCATAATTTTCATCCCGTACCCCTCCATACAATAACAATGTACTGAATTCAATAATAATGTACTTAGATGCTAAAGCTACAAAACGACATTAATTATGAACCATACAAATAATCAAGATAAGTATTAAATTTTGTATATCACAAGCCCATGGGTAAATTAAATATTATTAACTTAACTCATTAACTAAGTATTGATGAATTAATGATGAAATAATTGCGCAATACTGATACATTTATAAGTATATTTTGAGTGTAAATATGTATTTTATTTATTAAGTCAGAATGCGTTTTCTTTTGTTTTCTTTCAGTAAATTAGTATTTTTTAGATAATCATTTTTTTCGATGTCCCCGCGCCTCTCTGATGGGTTTTATCACGCCCCCCCTTGGAGGGGGCGCCCCACATTTAGAGTACGCTAGTATAAAGGGTATTTTGTTCTTTTTTAAAAAATATATTGCTTGATTTTTTTTTTTGAAACTGCTATTCTTATTTGCTATTAAAATTTTTTCGGAAAACTTTTTTCAATTTGTACTGAAACAGTTTGTATTGCTATTGAAGAATGATTATAAGATATAAGAAAAAACTTACTAGTTGATGTACAAAAGGAGCTATGAGGGCCCCGATTCTTGCCCAAGTAGAACTCGTTCCTACTGCCACATGCCTTACAACAGTCGGGAAGATCTCAGCCGTGTAAACGTAGACGGTGTCAAAGCACGCAGAGCTGAAGAACTTGCCAGCCATTGAGATAAAGATTATCAGCCACACTATATCTAAAATTTACGAACATGCCAAAGATATTTAAACAAAATTCAAAGGGTGGTTCAAAATAAGTTAAAACATGCTTGCAAAATCTTAAGAATAAAGTGAACGTAAAACCTTCAGAAATTCGCTTTTCAAAATTTTCTCTGTTGATAGATCACTCTCCACTTTATCTCTTGATCATCATAGTTTGGGGTAAAATTGTATTATAGTTTATAATTTAGAAAAAATGAGAGAATACTAAATTTGTCATCTGATTTTATTTTCAATTTCAAGTTAGTGAAAAAATTAAAAGAGAGAGAGAGAGAGAGAGGAAAAGAAAGAGACTTTCATTTCTTACATATTAATAATTATACATTGATGTTTTTTTTAAAACTTATATATACCTTCTTTCTTGATATTAAATAGAATATTCTAGAGACCAAAAATAGTACCATACCACTTTTTAATTGGTTGATGCATATTTAATGTTGGATTTTCTGTACATGCGAACATTTGACTCGCTGTTTTCGTTATACGTTCGATGGCGCGGCACAGGCAGCAAGGCAGAACCTACTTTCATCAGAAAACACAACAGATCTCCACTTCGTCCTTCAATGATCTCTGGTTTGACACTACTGGTTTCGCAAACGGCAATGGCTTGGAATCATTGGAATAATACGTTACACGGTGGCTGGCTCGGAGCTGTCCTTCAAATAACCGATTTCTAAGAGTTTGTTGTGTCATTGTGGTTCTAACTGCAGCTGGAATTTCTGGCGCACACGCAGTACGATGCACCACAACCGTGCGCCGAATACAAGGATCTTCCCTCTCAGTAGTGCTACGTGGCCACTTGGAACCCGGGCTTCTTGAAGCAGTACCATCCCTTAAACACTGTTCCCACGAATAATACACAGTGGATACATTCCGACCAAGTCTATCTGTAATAACTGGGAAAGAAAATCCACCTTCTCGTAACCCTATTACATGACCTCATTCAAACTCTGCGAGTCCTTGACAATGAATTCTTCGTCTTCTTAAAGGTATTTTTGCTAACATCAACTCAACACGTCAAATTTCACAGCAAATAACGCTCCCGAACTTTACAATAAGCATTTAAGTCTACCCTGATTTGCAAGTCTTGAGTGGCGTTACTAGCGCCACACTAAAGCGCGGAGCACGAAATTTGAATCGATGTCATCTTTCAGATGCCCAAACACGCTAACCAAATTTCGTTTATCTAACACAAGTCTTTTGTGGTGTTGGAATTTTTTCCCCGTCAGTGTCTATTACTTGTTCTTAATAAAATCTGCAGAAGTATCTTTGACTGCCTATTTTCATTGCAGTGCATTCAAAATCTATGAAACATTAAGTTTTGAACTGGGTTCATATTATGATTGTAAGGGGTTACTACAGCTCGAGTCAAATTCGCGATAGGAAACCTCTATATCTTTTACTGGTCACTCGTTTATCATGCAAAGAAAGCCTTATGTTTGCATTTCCTTCATATTTGAACCCTTTGATCTGCGCAACTCCATAGAAACCTCTTCCCATCCTGGGAAATATGCAGCAAGAGTTTGTAAACAGTCAGAAATTTGCAAGCCATTAGGATGAGGGGGAGGGGGGGGCAATCTCAATTTGGCGAGAGCCGATGAATTAGTATCACAAATTCTTGCTTCTTAAGTAGGAAAGCCCAATTTTTTGTCAGAACTTCTAGAGCCAATTTCACACTGAAAACATCTCGAGTCCGCGTCAACAGACGTGCACATTTTTCTCTCTTAAACTAGGGATACAATTCAGATAGTACTTATCAATGGCTATATTGTTCCCATATATAATCACTATTCTCTATCTCACTGACTGTTTATGTGCTATTTAATATCGATGTTCATTTGCAACGTCGTGTTGTACTAGTTCTTAGTGACAATTTGGCTGGATGGAAAAAGCCCGAGGTTGAGAGGATAGACCTCGCGGATAGCCCATTGTTACAATTTATAGTTTTGGTAGCTTTTGAAACTATCTTTATCTGATGTTTAATATGATTAAAAACAAAATCTGTACCCTCCACCTCTTAATAAAGAATGGATTCAAATGATCAATTTATAGGAGTTAAAGTAATTCCAAAATAACATTGTGTGTATGTGTCACAGTTCGAGTAATTAAAGTGTAACGAGTTTTGCACATCACAGACCAGACAGCCGACAAACAATTTGCATTGTCAATACACAATAATTGATGTTGTGGAAAAAGTTGTGGGTATCTATGTGTGCGATAATTATGTCAACATATGAAGGTAATCAAATTTTTGAAATGCCTTGTGCCAGAAAACTAAAAGTAGCAAATATTGAAGAAACTACTTACCAGAGGGAACGCATACCATGGCAATAAGACAAATTCCAGACAGAACATGTGAAAACCATACACCTCGACGATTTCCTATATACCGGCAGAGGAACATAAATATGAAACCTTCGGGCAATTCCACGGCTCCACTGTAGAAGAAGTTCCAGTACGGATTGCCTCCCAAATCATTAGTGTTGTATGAAAGAGCGTAATAGATGTATGAATTGATGAACCTGTCAAAAATTCACTGAATGTTTAATATTTAGTGCAACTTTAAGTACATACGAAACAATAGGTTGTAGAACAGAAACTACTTCGAAAAAGATTTCACTTTAATTGTATCTTTATGCCTTTAATCTTATCGAACTTAATAAAAATATATTGTAGAACAGCAGATAAATGTACTGTAATATAAAAATGAGGCCTTTTTATTATCCATCAATGGAGAGTTTCATAAAGAATATTTTTATTCGGTATGAATGAGGGAGAATTGGAAAGTCTTTGTGTCCCTATTTTATTAACCGAATTGCTGCTGTAAATGCACACAAAGTCAATAAATCGATTCCTAGTGGTGGACCTTTCTTCCATCGGCCCGATCTTATCTAACGGTTGCCCAGCGATTCGGAGCTGGTGTCAGTTGTTGAAGATGGCTGCTGTGCTCCACATGGCCCTGGATTATGTGCAACGAACTGTGATTAATTTTCTACAGAGGAAAGTCGAGAATGCCCATCGAAATCCACAGATAAATGTAGCCCACGTATAGCAAAAGTGCTCCTTATAAAAAGTGGTAGTGGTGACGAGAATTCACTGCAAAAGGCCATGAATTTCTCGATGTAGATAATGTGGTTAGCCTTCACAACAAGGCAAGGCCACATGTTGGAATCGGAACCACCGAAAAATTCCAGTCATTTCATTGAGAGATTCTCGAAAATCCTTTATACAGTCTGGACTTCAACCCTTGTGATTTCACCGCTTCTGGTCAGTTGAAGAAGTTCCTGGCAGGACAGTGATTCACGCGTAACCCGGTCTGATCGTAGCTACACAGTCAGCCAAACGAATTCTAACACAGAGGCATCTCAAGTTTAGTGCTGTATTGTGTATACCGGTGTAGAGAAATTAGTGTAAGGTATTTAGAATAATATGTATATTTGTCATGACCTGTATGAACTACCTTGTTTTAGTTAATGAAAAAAGAGGCAAAAACAATCTGATTCGCTTTCGTGTATCTGAAATTGAGTCATAAATGTTTTGAATTATGCATGTAATAAAACTTAATACTAATCTGTCATACCTATATCTAAATCATAATTCCAAAATCCCTACTTCGAAACGAGTCTCATTTCATCTAGCATTAAATTAGTAAAGCCTATATTTTGATAGATTTATTAGTAATTCTTTGTTGAAAGGAAAAGACCTTGAATTTTTGACAGATTTATTGGCAATTCCTGGTGAAAAAATAGCTTACTCCAGCCTTACTAAGCCGTTTAAATATTTTCTAAAATACTGATGTAATTTCAAAAATATAACTTATCTCCCCCCCCCCCGAACACGATATTTCTCAGATCCATTCACCCCTGTTTTTCCTTGTGTACTTTAATCTAGAAAACGAACAACGCCTTCTCTTGTTCCTTGACACTTGAACAAAGAGCGCACTCCCACACACAGAATAAATCTCCTGATGTTAAAATCAAATAAACGACGAAGTTATCAATAACAAGAAGCTTTTTTTTTATTGCCCGACTACAATTCACAAGATGAATACCACCTCATCGATACATTACATACATATAATATTTCTTTTGTAACATTCAAAGTTATTAAAATTCATTATTTTATTTAAGGTATCTGACTACTTATTACAATTTTAAAAAAATGAAGATATAGGGATTTTTTTGTTGTTTTTAGATTTTTTCAGTACATTTTAAGAAAAATATGCTAAAATTGAGAAGAGAAAAAGAAAGTATCATTACTCAAATGAGAAAAAAATGGTCAAAATTTACAAAAAATAACAAAAACGCGGCGCATTCTGTGCCTAAAGTTTATGAACAAATTTTCAATTCAGATGTGTTGCTGAGTTATTCATTTTTGAAATGACCTTCAGGGTAAGATATATTTTAATTTTTACAAAACTAGAGCACTTTATCTTTGTTATTATTTGAAATTGCTTAAAAAGTGATTATATTCACATAAGTGGCTGTAGATTTTGTAATAAAACAGTGATCGATAAATCTGAAGGTTAAAACAATTCTACTATTATACAGAACTTACACAAAAAATTTCTGTTAATTATTTTCAAAACTTTTTTAGCAATCACTGTTCAGTATTTAAAAAAACAACACATTTCGAGTAAAACGCGTTTTAAAGTATGACATCTTGCTTAAAGTTATGTCATCTGCTTTTGTTAAAACACATGTAGTTTTGTTCTAGTGAACGGAAAATAATAAACTTGGTATTTTTGTAAAGCTAATAAAATGGCCTCTAAAATAAGATCATAAAAAAAATTGTCAATTTTTGGAAAAATTCACAATTTTAGGGTAGTCGGATACCTTAAGTATATTTGGAATGAGGTACACTTCTTCGAATCATTCCCTGGATGGGAAACCTTATAGTTTTCTGAGGAAAAACGATTTTGAAGTCTTTCAATCTTCAAGTTCATCTACTTTTGCCAAAACATGTTGTAGAAAATTGTATGAAAAACACCTAGCTGCTGAAGAATGGAAATTTGTGGTAACACTCGATGTGGCATGGGTATATTTTATTTAAAGGACTAAAATAAAAGAAGATCAATTTTCTATTGCTCAACTGACGGGAATAACCCCACGAAAATGGCTTCGTCAGTGTACAGAAAAGCTCCCAAAGGAATTCAGGATAGTTGTATGATTTTGTTACAACGGCAAACTAAATATCAAAAAAGTCTCAAGTAAAGCCAAAATTAATTAACTCTACTATCGGCAGAATATTTTAGAACCAAATTTTGAAGAAATTCCAGTCTTATATGGAAAGGACATTGATAAACTCGAGCTTCACATGGACAAGGCTTCTGTCCCACATAAAGTGTTTCCATTTGATGAAACACCTGTAAAATCACATTACGCTTCTCCAATTCTGTGCCTTCGGTTTAAAAAACGAGCCTTAGAAAAATAAAGCGTCCAAGAACACTGAACGGACTTTGGAAAACGGTTGAAGAGGAATGGAGTAAAATTGGCAAGACAGTGCAAAGAAAAAGTTTACTTTCACAGAAAATTCGAGCTAGAGCTATTGTGAAGTATCATGGCTATCAGATAGAAACAAATCGTTCAAAAAAATATGGCATTAAAAGATACAAATTAACTATCAAAACAGTTTCCATAAAGTGCGAACGACCTTCTGTAAAAGACACGGTACACGAAATTGATTGTTCAAGTATAGCTCGCTGCATATTGAGAGTATAATTCTTGACCTTAGCCTGAACGCAGGATTTGCATTCCTTATTTGACGGTCCATATACAAGCACTTTTACTGTGCCTTAGACTTCTTATGGATGCTTAGTATAAAAATCATGCTCCATTTAAATCACCGAAGTGTTTATTAAGCACTGAAGCACGAGGACTATGAGCGACGGACGTCGTAGTTTTGAAATACGGTCAAGTATCACGTTCGACACCTAAACCAGTATCAAACTTTCCTGATTTCCACCCCAAGCCAACGTGAGGGCTTTGAGTTACGATATGTAACGTGTATCAGCCCTTCTACATGGTGGGTTTTCAGTAGCGTGATGAATACCGATTGCGTGACCAATAGTCTGCCGCGGCCACCCATAAATTCAGATTAACTCTAAGAAATAACCAATAAACTTAACTGAGGAAATGTATTAAAAATAGAAAACTTAATTAAACACAAAATCATATAAATCCATCAATACTACATGAAATAGTTGACAGCTAAATTGAAGTCAGAACACAATTTTATACTTGGCAAGACTAGCTCATCTACAATTTTAGCGGTGTCAACAGACGGTAACAGTTAATATATCAATTGCCCAAACAACTGAGCTGAAAAAAGAATTTCCCACAAGTACACTTATTTGGCCCTTATATATTTAAATTATTGGTACTTCCGACTTGCGTGAAAGAGGGTCCCCCCTCCCACCGCTCACTAAAATAAAATAAATGTAGTTTGATTATCTATTTTATAACATTGTTATAACTAATAATATAAATAATCCACAAAATAACTGAAAAAGAATGTTTCATATATATAAATATATTTATTTCTGAAACAAAATAAGATTAATACAATTGAAGAAGTATTGAAAAGTAATTATAAATAATTTTAAAACTCGTAATACAAGATTTAGAGTCTGGAACTAAAATACGAACTCACCAGCTGTAGTAAATGATGATGGAATTCTTTCTCAATCCTGGTGTCCTCAACATATCCAAGACTGTTACATTATCTTCATTTTCCTTATGCTTCATCTTCGTCATGATAGAAAAATCAAAGAATGTTAAAAAAAATTTTTCTTAACAAAATTAGGATTATAATAATATTAAAACAAATAGGGGGGGGGGGATTTCGTACTTTCAGATGAGAATGAGACTGCTATTCAGAAACTCACTAAAAAGACCACTATTTGTCTTTTGTAAAATTATCGCTTATTTTTAACTGGTTTGATCAATATGGGTGAGATATGTTCAAATTATTAGTAAAAGTTGGTTCCTGTAAAGTGAATTTAATATTTAAAGATCAGAAACTTTTTTTGTACAAAGAAAACACATTTTCATACATTACAAAATAATATAATCACACTCCTTTCAAGAATAAGCCAATTTGTTTTCCTATAAAAATGAAGCCATTTGCCATAAGTTCTACTTATACATTCATTTTGATTTTTCCTCCATAATTGCTTATTTTGATTACTTATATCAGATACAATTTTTAAGTATAACTAATAATTAAATAATAATTATTACTAATATCACTAATTATACTAATATTATTTTATAATTATAACTAAAAATATTCGAGAACAATTCATATTAGCAGGACTAGTGTGTCCGTCATACATGAACATTTATATACCGTGTACGGCAAGGGTGTCAAACTCAAAGGCTAACTTGGGCCAAATAAACAAGATTTAGGTTTAAATGGGCGCAAAAAAAAGTTGTAAAAACGTATAGGGGCTTGTTTCGAATAATACATTATAATAAACAAACATAAAAGAGCAACAACAATTTAATGTTTATGTCCAGACATATGACATCTCTTCATTACTACTATCTTTCCTATTACGGGAGAAATTTTGTTTGCAGTGGTTATTTTCAAAACTGAACCAAGGTGAGCATCATTAATGCTATTTCTAGCAGGAAATTTATTTCCTTTCATAATTGAAAATAACTGCTCGCACCAATAAGCACTTCCAATCATGGGAATTTCATATGCGAGTTTTCGAGTATTTTCAAACGTGGCTGGTAAATACTTGTAAAATTCGGACACACACACCTCGATGAATTTTGCCTTCAAATTTGAATCGCACTGAATCTGATCCCCACCATTTGCAAATCGCTGGGAACTGGGTCTATTTTTACAGCGAAAATTGAAGAAAACAAACCAAATTTGTCTTCCAAAGAATTAAAATCTTTAAATCTTGTTTCAAATTCAGTTCTAAGATTTTAAATTTTTTCTAAGTATTTTTGATACAATGCAGTATAATCTAAACTTAATTTGTTCATGTTGCATGTCGGGAAGCGCGTTAAATCTTCTATATTAAGTTGCTTTTTTCAAAGATTATGTATTATTGTATGCCGATATATTGGTCAGATCGCAAAATTGTTCGTTGTGGACCACATGCGACCCGCAGGTCGCGAGTTTGACACCTCTGGTGTACGGAGAAGGGATTATGTTTCATAAAATGGTTGGTCACTAGAGTTTCATGTTCAGTAAAAACAGCATACAGTAATAAATGTGGTAATGTAGTGAATAAACTACAACATGTAGCATCATTAAGGAGTCGTTGAAATTGAGTCTTAATCTCACATCTTTAATGTTACTAGGTCACAACTTTGTCAACACCAACAACGAGTCCCCAAAACGAAATTTTCAAATTCGTAGCTTAGAACCTAGTATATAGAATTGAATATATGCTACAGAGGTACTTTGTGATGCGTATGCTGTCACTCAAAAGAATATATTAGATTTAAAATACGAATACACCCTGTACAATTTCTATTTAGTGAAGTTAAATTGAACTAATTCTTTTGAATTACTTCTCATAGTTTAAAATAAATAAGAGGAGAGGGAGGAATAGCAATTGATAGTCTAGATGCTTAGTGACATTAAACATTTACCTGCGAGTGATAACCAATATAATGTTTAATTTCGGATGCAGCCTGTTTCATGTTCTTTCCATTCTTTTTTGCGGCGTACAGAAGCAGCTCTTCGAGTTCATCAAACCGCCTCTTTGTTAACAGCCATCGAGGAGTTTCTTTAATAATGCTAATAATAAATAGGACACTTTTAACACATACAAAATATGATACTTTTAACACTTAATAATGAAACAAAATTTCAAACCGCAATATAAATACAATACAGTCCCGAAAACTCGGCACTCGATAAATAGGCAGTCCGGATAACTCGGCCACACCCTTGCAGGTCGAAAAAACTCCACGTGTACAAAATAACTACATACGCCGATGTAAAAGACGTCGAACAGCGGTTCTAGAGTGATATTGAGTAAAACAGTATTAAATTGATTAATTAATGCTGTGGCCACAGTTAATGAAAAAGTAACGGAAAATAATGACGTTGTTGAGGACACACCCCATACAAACTCCAAAAATACCACAAAAAGAGGAACTAAAGGCTGTCGAAAACACCCTTTGGCATTTTGAACCACAAGTCGTCTCAATTATGGAGTTGTTCCTTCGTCGGCTTGTGATGAAGCAGCAAAACGCATTATAGTAAGGAAAACAACACAGGACATTAAACATTTCTGTTAGAAGAAATGGCCAGTTTTTGAAAAGTCGGCTGCTTAGTTTTCATTACAGACAGCTTTATACCTTCATGAAGTATTCTGTGGTGTGTCTTATCAGGTAAATTACTGTGTACTATGTATTCATTCATTTTCGTTTACACATAGTAAATGCTCTATGTCTTCATCAAGTACGCATTTTCCCTTTGTTTAAAGGTATTTGGGCAGTTTATTTTCTGTTGTATTCCCGACCAAACAATACACACAAGTGCAGTGCAATATTTTCTGAGGAAACACTCGTATTGATTACTATTTAGTTCCCGATTCTCGATAGACCGAAATTTTCACAAACTCGGTCACTCTTTGGTTCACATTAGGCCGAGTTTTCGGGAACCTACTGTATCAATTTAAGAAACAAATACGCAGGATTTAAACAGTTTTGCTAAATAATTTCAATGATTAAAGCAAAAATCTCATTCTAAAATTTTAGAAATCTTACCAGAAACCCGAAAGAAGAAATAGCCAAGGAACCGTGAAAACTAAATGCATCCAAAACCAGCTTGGTACAAGCCAAGCTATGTAAGGCATCAACATGTAAGCAAACGTCCATCCAAACTTGAAACCGAAACAATAGGTTGTCCTATATTCGGCCCCAACTATTTCTGAAACTTTAAATAAATATATAATCAGGGTTCATATTCTAGAATTCAAAATAATTTCATTACATTTATTAAAATGAATTGATATATCTACCACAAATTTCTCCGAGTTTAGGTTTTTTTTTTGTTTTTTTTTTTTTTTTAAAGTTATAAATGTATAAAAAAAACTACAATTCAAAGCAAAATTTGATAAATCATTTTTTGAGTTATACTAAACGTAGAAAAACTAACCATTAATTATATTAATGTTTTTTTTTTATTTTTAAAAAATAGCGACTCTAATTGTGTATAACTTCTGTTACTTTCTTCATAAGCGAAGTCAATGAAAATGTGTAGTATTGATTACAAAATCTAATTGTTACTTATTTGCCTTTAAATAACATTTAAGAAAGGTAATTTCCTTAGAAAAAACAGTTGAAATGTTAATTCTAATTTTCTGACTGATATTAGAAAAATTTACGTTCCTCAACATGATATAGATATGGCAATGCACTTTAAAGATACGTGGGATAATATGAGAAATAATTATTAGAATCTAGTTAAAAGTGCTGAGGATGGATTTTAAAACTTCATTTCTAAGCTAGTCTAGGAATATATTTCTACTTTAAAATGGTGTACTAGTATATCTCAAGTGAAAATGTGCCTATAATTTAATCATGTCATTTAAGGAGAATAAGAATTTATATCTATTCCTTGATTTTTTTTTATTTACGTCCCGAGGGCTATTGGTGACGGAGATCATAATTTTGAACCTAGGTCAAGTGACAGGAACAACACCTGAGCTGGCACCTCATTCACCAACATTCCATGTCACATCAACATAAGAGCTTTAAGCCCCTACACATATTTCACGTGCACCAGCTTCTCTACACAGAGAGCCTTCAGAGACACTAGGACTTGAACCTGTAACTAGAGATGTATATTATAGAACACTGATTAAATAACTTAGAATTAATGCAATCGATAGGGGTGCTTTATTGCCTAAATTGTTTTGAATTAATGTTCTCAAAAAATACCAGAGTTTTTGCAATACTTGATCCACAATCAAAGGGCGAAATCACTTGAACTGATACTTCGTTCTCCTGACTTTCTTACGCCAACAGACCATGTGTCGAAATTGAGGTATGTCTCGAATAGTAATGGTGTTGTTGTTCTGGAGCAGGGTTCTCCAAACTTTTTAATCTAAGGACCAGGCAGAATTCTTCACTTAGTCCTAAGGGCCAAGACCTAGTTGGTACATCGTCACTATAATTTGGAATTACGCGCAATTTTTTTTTCGTTACTAGCCATTGTGACAAGTGTCTCCGATTCTGGGAGATATTGCAGTTTATGGTTTAAGTACCTTAAAAATAAATCTTGAGTCACATTTTTCACATTTTGATTTAATTGCGAACGTCACCAAAATTTTCCAATAACCTTCAGTAATCCTTTGCCCCAGAACTTCAAATGGAAATAATTGATTTGCAGTGTAATGGTGCACTTATATAAAAATATTTGAACTCGTCATTGCTCGAATTTTAAGAGAATATTTCATTCCCCACAGTTTGATCGGTTGCCCGAAATATGTTCATAAATCTTTCCGCTCTTGCAACAATTCATTAATGTGAAAACACAATCTCCAAATTAATGTATGCAACAAAAAAAAATAGTTAATGATTGATATTAACTCCTGAACAGTTGAAGTCGTTGCCAATACTCTTCATTAATAAACTTCATTCCTCAACTGTAAAAAAATCATCATTTGAAAGTTGTTACAGCTACATAAATCTCATTAACCGTAATTAAAAAGTTTTATTTCATTATGTTAATTACCTATGTACATTTGTTGAAAATTTTTAGGATATATAAATCCCATACATCAATCATTACAATTAAAGTGTCCCATTTCACAATGTATACTGTTATTGTGTTACAGTAGAACGTCATTTATCCGAACGTTTATTATCCGTAGCGTTAAATATCCGGACTAAAGTCGGGTACGTTTTCGAACAGTGCAATGCTCAACAGTTGTTTCACGTGAGGTCAAAAGTGACGGGAAAACACAAGGTGAGGGATAGTCGGGGAATTTTAGTTGTGTGATTTGGTAAACATCTGCACGGAATATTAGGCCAATTTGTTTCCAAGTGAGGGGTTGTATGCGTGCTCTTTTGTTGAGTTTCGTTGATGGAGAAACCTGGATGGCACGCGATGTAAAAGACTGTGAATTTTAAATGCTAAATGATGACGAGATTGTGACTTCCGGGCAAGAATAATGCAACCCCGTCGACGATGAAACGGATAAAGACGAAGAGAACAACAACAACAACGAAAGTAACAAGGCTCCATCAAATGATGACGCTTTTCTGCGTTAGAAGACAGCTATGGAGCGGTACGAATAAAAATCAGAACGCTGTCCTTCTCAACTGCTGCTGCTCAAGAGAATCAGAGACCTTGCAGCGAAAAAACGAAGGTGTACAATGGTACAGCGAAAAATAAGTGATTATTTTCCACAATCAAGGTAAAAATGTGACATTTTACACCTATTTTGCTTTTTCTTCAAGCACGTTTCCCGCATGTGATGATTTTCAATATTTGTATAGTGTCCAGTATCATATACTGCATGGATCGCATTCGGTTTTCGGTTATCCGAACGGTGTCCGGTCCCAATTGGTTCGGATAAACGACGTTCTACTGTATTGTTAATTAGTTAATATGATTTACTAACAATATAAATTTTTTAAACTTCGTGTTGCTTGTAGCCGGCGTCGGCACGCGGGCCGTATTGTTGAGACCCTTGCACTATTGTACAGTTAATTTACACCCATCAAAAACTTTTCAACGTTAAATCACTTGATTCTTTTGAGACCCAGTTCCTCTTAAAGGTAACCAGTCCCATTTACTTTGGGTGACAATCATTAATGATATCAGTGTTTGAAACATAGATTAAGTTTATGTATTCCAATCCATGAAACTCGCAACCATGGAAATTAAAGGCCTTATTACACAGGCATATTTGGAACAACCGTTTCGCGAAATTTTTCAAGAAGCTGTGAGGATGAAGGGTTGCCGTAAACAAAACGATACGCTCTAAAATCAACCGCACTTTATCCTCACATTGAAAAATTACTCCCTATTTTTCTGATTCGGAAAACGAACACCCAATATTATTTCTTTTATTTCGCTCGATCTTTTGTTGACGGTCGTAAATAGAAATGGAGCACCATTTTGTTTATAATATTATACGACATTAAAATATTATACGCCATTTCTGATGCGTTTGATGAAGCCCTCTTGTTTATGATGTAGGGATCTGAAAAAACCCATTCGCTAGATTTTCAAGCAATTTTTATTTGGAGCAATTTTTTCAGATCACTGGAAAAAAGTTGTTCGGAGCCGTTGCTATGGAAACTAGGTAGAAATTGCTCAGAATGGTGCTTTCTAGGAAAATTGCTCGAAATACGTATACGTGTAATAAGGCCTTAAGCTAATAGGAATCCAGTGGAATTTTGATATTTTCGACTAATATTTAAAAAAGCAAGTTTCTCCCATAAAGCTAAATTTATTCTGTTACAGAATACAATATCCAATTGATACTTTAAGGATTCATATATTTCATAGTCAAGTAATGTAATGAAATATTCAGCAAAATAAAAACTCCTATACCTCTACAAAACTCTTACACTCCTAATTTGTCTGTCTTATAATAAAATCCTCTTTAAAGATTTAAAGCACAAATGCGCCGAATGTTAATTGAATAAAGGTTTGTAAATAAGTTTTTACATGGGATTGTTTTGATAAATGTTGATATAACTCACGGAGGACTGGACAGTTGACGTAAACAGATGTCATCCCAAGAGCCATGAAAAATCGAAACACCATTAGCATTATAATGTTCGTACAAAGAAGTGTGAGATGTGCAAATACCAGAAATGTACATAGGCAGGCGAGGAAGACTTTGCGACGACCTAATCTGGATTAAAGAAAAAGAAGGGTTAAAAGGGCATGAGTAATGTAACATAAAATTAATATTAAGGATTTTATATTGCATATTCAAAAAAAAAATCTGATGGATAAATCTTCGTGATTTTTACATTTTACAGGATGATGAAGAACTAACTAGCCAAAGGTAATATTGAAAGAGAACACTGAAACACGAATGTTTTTGTATAAAAGACTAAAGATATCCACAATTATATATAAAGCAGTGCTTCTCAAACTTTCTATACTTGCGACCCAATTTTCAATTATAGTTTTCATTGCGCTCCTTCCATACAATAACAATGTATTGAATTCATTAATAATATAATACAACGCTAAAGCTACAATACGACTTTAATTATAAAACGTACAAATTATCAAGATAGATAAGTATTAAATTTTGTATGTAATTTTATGACATGTCCATAGTGTCACTGATAATTATTGAACTTGTTCTTAACTTAGTACTGTTAAATTAATTATGAAATACATTGTGTAGTACTGATACATTTATAAGGGTATTAGATCAATTTTTTTATGTAAATGTATATCTTATTTTTTATTATGTCAGATGGTATTTTGTTTTGCTTTATTTAAATAAATTTAAAAAATTTAAAATAATCTTTTGTTTTCGACTTTTCGATATACTCGCACCCCTCATATGGGATTATTATGCCCCACTAGGGGAGCGCGCCCCACAGTTTAAGAAACGCTGATATAAAGCATTGACGTACAAGTACAAAAAAAATTACTAACGTAAACTGTTTATCCAGAGCGTCTTTGAAATGTTTTTTCACTGCAAGACTTACTTCGTTCCTATATTCACCATTTACCACTTTACACAATATGTTGAACTTTGGAGCCCCTTTTTTTGTTCAAAATACGGTATTCTTCAGTCTTCGTTATAGGAATCGGGATATAAATTGAGGCACACCCTCTTATTATTGGGTTATCGCTTTTTTCTCACAATGTTTTCAGAATCAAAAAATAGTGTAAATTTAATATACAGGATGTTGCCAATTCGACCGAGAAATTCAGAGGGATGGTAGTAGGCAGCATGGGGACGACAAATAGCCATAGAATATGAGGTCACAAATCACGGTTAGTCGGAGTAATTCACAAAAATAGTTATGAAGGGTGGGATGTCGAATGGAGTGAAAAGGGGCAATAAGAGGTAAGGAATACATTTGTCAGATGTGAAACATGTTTATAATACAAACAATGCATCGCAGAAAGACATCGGAAAGGCAACGACAAAATTTGTCACTAGAATTGTTTGAAGTTGCAGCCGCATAAGTCATAGTACAGCAGACACTGATGGGCGAAGGATTGTCGAACGTGTTCAAACATAGTTGGTGTGCTTGCGATGTCAGCAGAAGCAACGACGATCCGTACCGTGAGATCCTCCACTGTAGTCACCGGGTTCTCATACACAAACAACTTAAGGAGACCTCAGAAGAAGAAGTCAAAGGGATTAAGATCTGGGGAGAGTGTAGGTCAAGAAACAGATCTGCCACGTCCAATTCACCTCCCAGGCTATGTAAAATGGTGGGGGTTACGCACCGCAATCTAAAAATAAGCTGGTGCACCATCGTGCATGTACCACACGTTCTGGTGTGCAGTGGTAGGTATCTCACTTTAATTCTCTACAGACGAGAGGGATATTTGCATGCATGCAGGTTTCTTTACCCTACCACGTCACTTCTAAACCCCGCATTCGTTTGGCCACTCTCCTCGTCTGGCTCATCATTCTCCCAACGACTCCTATTTCACGATATCGGGATTTATAACTCCATGTTCTGTGGGATTTGTCGTCCCCCTGCTGCCTACTATCACCCCTCTGAATTTGGCGGTCGAGTTTGGCAACACCCTAAGCATTGCAATACAAGGAATAGCCCAACCTCTCAACCTTTTTAGGTGAGCTTTCTGGATGAGTTAGAGAGTATATAACTTCTCTAAATGTAACCAAGTACCAGGAGCTATGTATATTAATTTTCATGGAAAATTCCATTGAAAGATTTTGTAAAATGATTGAAAAGAATATAATTAGCAGTACAAAGAAATTTTAATAACTTCCTTATAAAATTGTGGTAAGCTACTAAATTTTTCAAAAATTACATTTCAAATGGGAAATATATTGGAGTTTCATAATTTTTTCTAAGTCTATTTAATTGGTATTAAACGTTCTTAAATCATTAATTATAGTCGATAATTTTCTTATGTAACAAAGGATAAACGTTTCAAAGAAAGAACGTCAAGATATATTTCTTGCTTATACCATCTATACCAGTATAAAGTTTGATGTAATAAAATCTATGCAATTAACCTTTTTTGTACAAAGACACAAGTGCTAAGTGTGACGTGATGAAATTTTATAAAAACTTCGGTCTCCAAAGTGTGTGTGTTAAACATAACTCAAATTTTTTATGAAGAAGCTTAGAAGAGAAGATTATTTCACTAAAAAAAGGAAACACACAATCCTTTTACAATTTGTGATGAAAGAGAAGATATTACGCTTTGCAAATATTCATTATTTTTTATCATTATTGTTTTAATCAGCAATCAGCAAATCTCTCTTAAATACAAAGTTAAAACAGTTGTGTAAATGTTTTCCAAACTTCAGAAAGCTATTCCGAGATAACTAATAGCTTTATAACTATAAAAACTGTAACTATTTATGCGCCAGATATGTGCTTCCAACAACTTGAATCGGTGAAAGAAGATGTTATAGATTGTTTTAAGCCTAATGAACCTTGCAATTCGAAGATTATTTGCGGTTACCATTTAACCGTTACCAGTTACCTAAAAAGGAAATGTTAAAGATATGTCAAACCTGTCAGACATCTGACCACTCATCGAAGAAGAGATTAGAAAAGCCACCATGTAAACTGTCTTCGACATGGAAATCAGCCACTCGCGATCGCACACGAGATCCCACTGCAAAAAAATGAAAAGCATTGCTTCAGCAAATTCAGTGAAACATCATTAAATTGGTCGATTAGTAAATTGTTCTATCTATATATATAAAGGATCGTTGCTTAGGGATAGCTTAACACACAACGCATATATTAATGAGATGTGTTGGCCAAAGGTTTTTAAAAAATCGTAATTAAATCAACTGGTTTTGTTTGAATTGAAGAAATACCACGTGTTGCGTAATTCCATAAACTAATTTGAGAGTCCTTGCTCATTTTTTATCTTTAATCTTAACGGATTAATCTGAAGTAAATATACCAAAATATTAATCAAAGATTTCGAAAAATCAGTACAACATCATACTTGTATATAAAATGTTCCTTACTAAAAAGAGAAGATAACAGATTAATGAAATACCATAAGAAAGGTTTACGAAGTCTCTTACAAATAAAGGTACATTTTGTGACGTGTCTGGATAAATCTGGAGGGTCCTATAACATGCGCTTAGAATATTCAAATGATTAACTTTTGGCTGCTAGAGATCAACTAGCTGGAATTTCGCAGCATTACAACAGAGCATACGGATGGAGTATAAAATAGATGGCATTCTAACACATGGAAATATGTTGACGAAATTCTATGCTCCGTTGTGTTTTTCCCTCGGACTCTAGCGTTTACATTTCAAACAATGATATCCGGCCGCACCCGGCACGCATTTCTGTTGCTCAACCTCATGCCGGACCTCTGCCGGACCGATAGTTTTTGTTCCGGTTTTTATATATTGACCTTTTTTATTGTATTAGACGAATTTAGTCTTTATTTCAAGGTAACCTTGAAATAGAATAGATTAGACAATGAACTGTTAAGCATTTGCTCAAATTCTATGCTTGTGCTACGAACATTTACCTAATTATATTTATCAAGTTACACACAAATTAATTAGTTAAAATTAATTTTAACCCCTTAACTGGTTTGCCCATACACCGTACAGGCTACCCAAAACGGGCAACAACCAGTTTGTCGGTACAGCGTACGCGGGCACTGATATTTTCTTCTTTCTTTCTTAGATTTGCACATATTTTTAATTCTTTTTGTGAGATTATTAGTGCTAATGTCTTTTTTTAAGAGATACTGTTTATCCATTGTACTGAAATACTTCTCATCCGGGATTTTCGTTGTGGTGAAGGTGGGAAAATTTTACCGAAGGCAGAAATTTAGATCCTTGAAAATATTCGATTTAAGAACAGCAATTGGCAAGGCAATGTGCAATTTGTCGCTTGAGAAGAAATGAAAATGGAATATATATATATATATATATAGTATCATAAGATGAAAAAAATATACGGTATATTAAAATGATAATACTAAATTATACCACTAACAAAGCTAGAAGATGCAAACTATTTCAAGAAAGATAACTATAAAAATGATGGAAAGTATATTCTACAAGAATTAAATAAACATATGTATAGCAGGAAACAGAGTTAGAACTTTAAAATGTAAGAAACCAGGGGAGTCAATGGACTAAAATGGAGACCTATTATGATTTCTAAAGCTGTTGCTGAATTAGGACCAGCAAAATTAGGGTAAATATATTTTACGGATCCAACCTTCTCCGTACAGCAGAAATTTTCAACATAATAGCAATACAAACCCATATTGAAAAGTTAGGCCTAAAACCAACCACATGTAATTTGCAACCGACAGAAAAATTCAATAAAATTAATATAAAATATGAAAGGATATGAAATATACATATATATATACATTTATATATATGCACACACACATACAAACACACACACAAAATATCAACCATTTGAAAAAGAGGTACGATCATAAAATTATTTTGTTAGTATGAGATAAATTCTTTTAAGATGTATGAAACATTCTTCATAGCATGCAGAGTGTACTTACAAAAAGCAAACATTAAGTGTTTTTGTGTTTCACACAATTATAAAATAAAAAAATAGTGTAAAAACTTTAAAATTGAAAAATTAAAACAAAATTCTTCTATTTTCACATTTTGCTAAATATTATGCTTACTTATATGCAATAACATAATGTGCCTTTATTTGGAGCATTTTGGGCACACAAAAAAAACTGACCACTTAAGAAGTTAAAATCTGTGTTTTGGATTTAAACTTAATCTAACACATTTATTCTACACAGCAGACCTGGAACTTCAACACACGACTTATTCAGCACGATATATGTCTTGCGATATATCGTGCTGAATAGCTATCGGGCTATTTAGTATAGTGATATATAATAGTTGACTAATTATTCTCCGTTTGGTAACTTAACGAAAAAATTATTTAACAGTCAAAGAACAACATAAAAAATAGAACGAAAAATGATTCTCATTTTACAATCTCAGTACGCCTTTTAAATTCAAAAGTTAGTAACCATTGACGTAATAATACGTCATTTAATTTCCATTGTCGAGTGGCCGTTGACGTAGTAACTGATATTTACTATTTTAGTTACTTTTTATTAAATAGTTACAATTAATATAAAATATAAATAGGTATATACATATGACAGAATCACAATAATAAGGGGCAAATTAAAAACTGATTTTTCTCGAAATTTTTGATTTTCCTTTCTTTATATAGTGTTGGACTATTTTTTATTTGCTTGTTACTATTTACTCATAAATTATATATATATATATAGGGAGAATGAACTCTCAGTGTAAGAATTAAAAAAAGCTGTACAGGTTCAAATTAATTTAATTTTTAAAATTTTTTATATTTGTAAAAAGTGAAAGGTGGTAGTTTGTTTGAAACTGAGAGTGAGGCAGATATTTCGGGCAGTGATATAGCAATTATTCAGATTTTATTTCCACAAAAAGAAAATTGTTGCTACTTTCAAGTGAATTAAATACGAGTGATATGGGATATTTCAAAACAGAAAATAAAGAAATTTTTTCAGGAAATCATTGATTCTTAGAATGATGTGAAAATTTATACCGGAGTTGTTTTAAGGAGATCAAGACATTGATGTTTTTTAGAGAGAGACCCCAAAGATGTTCCACAAATTGTAAATACAGGGTGACCATAATTAAACTGCAAGTGTTCAAGGGGTGCTAGAAGGAAAACCACTGAGAATATTTCAGTGAAATTTGGTATCTACACGTTTCAGAACATGAGCAAGTCAAATATGCAAAGAAAAAAAATCGCCATTTTTACCCGATAGATGCTGTGTCGTGTTTCAATGCTTATCAAAGGCATATATGCGAATTTTAAGCCCTACGAATTGTATAAAAACAAGACCACATTGAGTAATGGTCAATCATGACTCTGAATAAGAAGGAACGCGTATTGTTAGTGGAAATATTCTATCAGAATGGTAGCAATTATTCAGCTAATCTGAAAGAATACCGGCGTATAAAACAATTAAGAAGAGGTCCAATGAGTGTGTGTCAATGGATTGAAAAATATGATTTCTAAATTTGAAGAAACAGGAGAATAGTGGGCATTATTCCAGGCACAAGATAGCGGCGTCCCGTAAAACCTGACGGGACCCCAGGTAGCAATTGCGCCGCTATTGCTACACGAATTCTCGTATTAGCAACAGCGGCGCAACAAATTGATGACGCTTTTGCCTCTTAAAATCTCATTATGCTCTGTCTATTAGTTTTGAAAGTTGTATATGCCACCGGTGAGCTTTGGAATACGGTACAACGCCATCTATCGGGTGAAAATGGTGATTTTTTTCTTTGCATATTTGACTTGCTCATGTTCTGAAACGTGTAGATACCAAGTTTCACTGGAATATTCCCAGTGGTTTTCCTTCCAGCACCCCTTGAACACTTGCAGTTTAATTATGGCCACCCTGTGTATGTTTGTTGATGGTAACTTGTTGCCTTATTTTTGAAGACTGAAACAAAGAGTTATCGTCATCAAAATGCACTTAAGTGTAACAAACATTAAGTGGTCGAGAAATACAACAGTAAGCGATCTTAAAATCTGGGTGCAGGCTCAGGTGTCGTCCTCGTTACTTGACCACGGTTCAAAATTATAGGTCGTCGCTAAAATCTCTCACGTTGTTTTAGAGAGTGACGTTAATAAACACTCCTTCATCCGAGCTTATTAAATTATTAGGACTAAAAATACTACTGGAACAGATTAGAAAGGATAGTGTAAATGACAACTGTTTAGCAGGCCCTTAAACAAAAACACTCGCCTGTCAAAGTAACTGTATACAAACCAAAACACAAAACCTCTGGTTGTTGTTGTTTCTAATGACACCTGTCGAACGGTGTCAGACTGAGGCCCACGAAATTCATGGCGACATATTTGCGCCTATTGTTATTCATAGCTTTGAGCACCATACAGGTGACAGTACGGCTTGGCTCAGTTTCACCCCAATTTTGAGGGAGGACACCTTGGAGGTAGGCAGGGGTCCCAATTATCTTCCCTTTCCACCAACCTCACGAGAGGACTAGCGGCTCGACGAATATTTATGATTTTTACGCCGCTGTGAATCCGAATTTACTATTTCCCACACAAAATTCTCCCCCTAAAGTTTTGATAAGTTTCCTTTCCAAATAAAGTGTTTTGTAAAAAAAAAATTCAGTTTTTTTTTGGGGGGGGGGGGGAGTGAGAGACTTATAAATTGGAACAAAATTTGCAACAAAATAAGTCCGATGACATTTTACCGTAGTTGCCCTACGGAGAAAGGGCTGTTCGGGAATTTTTGTCGGCTTTCGGCCGTAATTCGAATAAAAAATTGAGCGGATATGTAGCGCATACACTAAAAATGGCATGTGGAAAATCGTGTATGTTGTTGGCAATCTGTTAACTGGCAGATAAGGGTTCAAAATAAAGACGACTCTAGATTACCTCGTCAACCATTGTGTCTCTGTAGACTGAAGTGTCGTATTCCCAGGATGTGCACTTGATTATGCTGGCATTGGTGTTAGGGTACAGAGAGCCATTCTGTGTAAAGTTTGTATACATGGTGCATTGGCTATATGTGTTATCTCCAGTTCGACTTTCAGCAAGAGGTATACTAATTTTTTTCCATTCCTCTACTGATACGTTTGCTCGAATAACCTGAAAAGAGAAAGAAAAATGTGTATTAGCACTCTTGGAGATTTAATTCTTTCTCAAAGATAAAAAAATACTGCACAAAAATCCTAAAAAACATGGCTCAGATTTTTTATCATAATTTTTCAATACTGAAACGAATTTTCTTGACATTCTATTTTTTTCTCTTCCTGAAATGCAACAAAAATAGCACCACCCATTCATTTTCGAAATATGCATACCGAACATTGTGTGAGAGGTATTAGGCCCAGGAAAGACGTCTATGTGCAAATAACTTTTCTACTTTTTTCTTCACAATTATCTTCATGAAATATTGACTTCATTTTTTACAATGCAGGAAGGAGAGATTTTTCAAACTTCTATAATTCCGTACACCACGAAATATAAACACGTAAAGCCTTTTTTGCTAACACTACTCGGAAAAATTACATTTTCTGAAACACGTAAATTAGTTTTGTTCCGCTTAATTTAAATACACTCTGGCCACACAAAATGCAACACTAAGGAGGACCAGAGATATCACAGCGAAATTTATTTGGCAGATAACATGTTGTACAAAGATCAAACGATTCAAATTACTGCCTCTCGTGACGTGTGGATGACAAAATCAGTAGTTAGTGTAGCCACCATTGTTGGCTATAACGCTGCCACATGCCTCGGCGTAGAATCAAAGATGCTTTGGATGTATCCTTGGGGTAAAGCAGACAATGCGGCTTCCACATATTGCCAAAATTGATCTGGTGTAGCAGCGGGTGTTGTATCACATTGTGCAAGCATGGACCACACGTTTTCAATTAGCGATAGATAGAGAGAACAAGTAGGCCATAGAAGCAGTTCAATCTGATGGGTAAAGAACTCTTGGTGGTCGCACATTATCCTGTTGGAATATAGCTGATGGCAAGCGCTGAATTTATGGGAGGATCACGGGCTCTAACACCTCAGAAATGTAGTACTGGCTATTCAGTGTACCGCCAATGCGTACTAGAGAGGCGCGGGGCAGTGAAATACAATACCACCGCGAACAATGATATCAGGTGCAGGACCTGCATGGTGCACAGTTCAACAGTCTCTTACCACGGTGTCTCTTAACTCGAATCCGACCATTGTGATGTTGCAGGCAGAAGCGTGATTCGTTACTAAACACAATGTAGTTCCATTCCGTCGTCCATGTCCACTGTTCATTGCACCATTAGGGGCGCAAGCACCTGTGGTTTCCAGTCAAGGATAAACGAAGCAATGGACGCTTTGCGGTCATTACACTCTGATGCAAACTGCGTTGAATGGTACGAATGATGCGAAACAGACTGAATCTTTCGTGATGAGGTTTCGCGATCCATCACTGCCATGCGCACAATCTGCCTGTCCTCACGGGCAATGGTGCAATGAGGTGGGTATGATCGGCCCCGTCGGTCCGTCCTGCATCCAGTGATGACAGATCCACATCGCAGTTGCTTGATTTCGTCCAACACATTGACCGATTTCTCTGAAGGATAATCAGCAATCCCTAAAAGCTTCTATTCTTCCTCGGTCGAATTCAAAAATTTGGTCAAAAGGCGCATAAGTAAAACAGCATACGCAAAAAAACGTACGAAAGAAACTGCCGTACCTCAAATCGCAACCTGTTCTCCCCTTATATAGCGTTTGCTAATGTCACTTGTGATGTACATCTGTTCTATGACGCTAATGATTTGCGTATTTCATCGCCGCCAACGCATGATGTTAATTTTACATGGTTTACATGCTTCCTTCAGGGTGTTGATTAGACAAATTTAAATAATTAAGATAACGAAAACACCTAAATTGTTTATCACCCTCCTTGCTTCCACACTAGACTACTTCATAACTTTGAGACTTAGTTCTTTTCAGCGGAAAACACCCCTTTTTGATTCCGTGTAAAGGATTCCAGGAGAAATCAAGATTAATGTGAGTTTCTATTAGAAATTCCCCTGAAATTTACATTCCACCTTTAGCTGTTGCCCTCTAAAGCCCAGCATGTGTATTCATAGTAATTCATACATACATTTGCATATGATATATAAAAATAGTTCTTACAAAGCCATTTTGGAGTACACAAGCTGCATTTAATGAGCATGTGAGCTTAGAATAAGCACATTATGAGCCCTATTTGAAATGCATGTTTGAAAAAAAAATTTAATCATAGTTTCAGAAATCAGGAAAATAGTTCTCAAGATACAGTTGGTTGATTGCAATAAAATCACATTAGAAGAATCAATTTTGGGAATCACTGGGGAAAACAATTTTATCTATAAAAATAAATGTTTTTGAGCTTTGGACGTTAAAGATTAAAACTAAATGTCATATATTAGGGGTTTGATTCAGTGAAGTCTCTATAGTGAAACAGCTATTTATTATCTTAAGGTCACGCACATATCATTAATAAAAATAATGGAAAAATACGAACGGTTTTCATAACGACCGCATTCAATTCTCACTTGACCTCTGCTGAAGTTAAGTGGCCGTTAGAAGGCGCTATTGTGCTTAGAGTACTCAGTACAATTATTATGACAAGAGCGGTTACAATGTTACTTTATTCACGATAAACCCTTCATTAACTTAAAGAACTTAACACGTACAGAAAGTATTATTATTTTCTTGTTTTTACGATAAGCAAATTTGTAACAGAATTTACATAAATTACATTTTTAAAAGCTTCGTTTTTAGTTTTACAGTAACAAAAGCCTTTTACTCATAAGATTAATAAAAAGAAATTGGATCTTTATCCTTTTCAGATTTTAAAATTCTTTTTTCCCCTAATGGGCTGCATTTTAGCAACTTAGCCTTTGTAGACGCGGCAAGTCCCAAATGTGAGAGCTATTTCATGGTGGTACCATCTAGGGGCGGCCCTCGCTACCAAATTTGGACGTCTGGATTAATTTTAATTCAAGTTCTCGTCGGATGGTAAATATTGCCGTGATTTAATTTTGTGCCGAGAGTACCTGAGCCAAATTCGTTCTCAAGCGATCTTTCACACGCCACATACTTATATGACATACTTGCCTACGATTTTTGCATCTGAAAATCTATCGACTCCAAGCGGGGTTTGAACCCGCAACCTTAAGCTTATGAAGCGGGCATGTTACCACTAAGCCACCGGAGCCCACATTAAAATTCTAAAGGATCCATTTACCTCGAGGGGTTGCTTATAATTTTAATATCCTTACCTCTGGAGGCCGTGCACACCAATGGTCCATGTTGGGAGCGAAGAATGTCATGGTGAAATCATGAAGGCAGTGGGCTGCTGCGCAGAAGAAGCAGAATATGCAGATTACGATTTGAAACCAACCATTACCACCAATGATGTCTGTATATTCCTTGGAACCCTTATCTTCTGATTTCTGGGATATTGTCATTGTGAGTAGAGAATGCTTGAGCTGGCTGAAATAAATCGAATATTTCTTTATTTATACCCTTAAATGAAATTGCAAAAAAGTCCATTCAAACCATATTTTTTAAATCATTGCAAAATAACATTCATCTCACTTCTCAAACTCTCGCATCTTACCTCGTAAGAGTTGGGAAATATGTACAATTTTTCCCAATACTTTGATCATTCGCCAAATCAAAAAGCATCCCCAAATCAAAAGACATCGCCAAATATTGTTCATTATATAAGCGAAAAAATTATTGGGGTCGTAGATATGGGGCCGCGGTAGCCTAGTGGTCAAGGTATCGGATCGTAGATGGCATGCCATGAGTTCGAGTCCAGCACTACCAAAGACCCGCCGTGTAGGAGAGTGATGCACGTTAAATCTGTCAAGAGCTCAAATGTACTCCCGTTGGTGTGGTGTGGTAGTTAAGAGAGGAGTGCCAGCTTAGGTGTCTTCCTCCTCATTTAACCATGGTTCTAAGTTACGTGGTCCGTTGACAAAAGCCCTCGTGTAGCTGAATAGGGTTATGTTAATATTCATTCCCTCACTCATTACGTTGCAGAAAGCATAAAATAACTGTTGAGTATAGTGAAATGTGGAATAAGAACGAAGCAACAATTCTGAACTATTTGAATACTTTGTTCCAAACCAGTATCGAATTTTATCAAAGCTTTCACTCATTTTTTATATGTTTTCGTATTTCTAGAGGTATATGTTCGATTCAAAAATTTGTACATGGGAGTAAAGGCTATGGATTTATACATTTCAGATGAACGTGAGAGTGAATATCAATATTGAAAATTTTTTATGCCTATATTTTTAAATAAAAATTCGTACTTATAAAATTAAAACTTTTATTCACTTATGATTAACTTAAGACATTCGTATATTGTAGTTTCATTTATGCAGAATACTCATTAAGAGCAATTTAAAAATTAATAAAATATTTTGGATTTGGCGACGTTGAAGATTTTTATTTTATATCATTGAAAATTTTTGGTTACATTGCATATGTTTTTATATTTTCCAACAAAGTACGTTTGAGTTTTTATCTGACTCGCCTTCTCCACTTACTTAAATGATAATTTGAATAAATCGAGTGGGAGCTATAAAATTTAAATATTTCTGAACAATATTACACATAATTGTTCTATAAAACGAGACATGCGTAGATTTCTACTATTGTTTTAAACTTTTTTTCCCATCATTAAATATTCTTTTGGAGAGATAGCCTTTTTCAATTTTAGTTCTTTTCTTCTTATAAATTAATTACGTGTCTTGTAAAAAATTGTAATGGTGTTTAATTAGCCACTATTGTGGGAAATTTATTATAAATTCCCCAAAAATCATGTGAGAAATAATAATAATAGAATTCGAAAGCGTTCCTGGGATTACCGCTGACCGCGGCATTTCTGTGCGTTCTTCATCCTAAAGAGAATTGCGACCACTGCAAAATTCTTTAAACCATCTGAATATAGTAGCACGACATGGAGATTCATCCCCAAATGCTAATAGCAGCCGTTGAAAGCATTCATTTTGATTTAATGCAGCTTTAAAATCATAGTAAATCATAGCACGACAATGTCTCGCTTCTGTCTAAAATTTATTCTACGCTAAGTAACTTGAGGTAAGTCAGTAAAAAGTCGTCTGCTGTTTAAAATACTTTGTATTTTCAAATTAAATCGTTAATTTGTGTTTTTTTTTTGGAACTACTCGTCTACGTGTATCTCAAAAATTTCAGAGTTACCCTCATATTCAGCCAGTTCAGATTGCTAGCACTTTCGCGATCGACCTAATTTAGATAATTTCAATACCCGCTTAATTTTTACTATTTTCTAAGTTTCAAGATCTGATACGACTTTCCTAAAATGCACTATTTTTATTGACCGTGAATAAATGTAAATATAAAATGCAAGAGCAAAAATTAAGGATTATACAAGAGAGCTTAGAGAAAATATACGAAATAACAATGAATTGTTTCATTGCAGTTTTTGATAATATTTAATTACCATAACATTTAATGAAGTAGTTTTATTTAATTCCCTATGTTAATTTTAAATCTGCTTAAGATATTTAATAAAAACAATATTGCAAGATGTAAACTTTGAATGAATCTTTCGTATGCGTTTAGAATAATGGTTGCTCTGTATCATTGTAGAACTCAGCCACTTTTATTTGATCTAATATCTTGGAAATAAATATCCTATGACTAACATTCCATAGAGCAAAATTCTAACGACAAGAATGGCCGTGTAGCCTGTGTCAAGGTCACGAACTCGTGGCTGGAGTGTCATAAGTTCAACTTAGTACCACTGAAGATCAGCCGTGCACAGGGATGATGCCTTTAAATATTGACGCTCAAACATCCTACTGCTGGTGTGGTGTGGAAGTTAGAGGGGATCCAGCTCAAGTGCCGTACTTGATCATGGTTCAAATTACGAAACCATCGCCAAAACCCTCGTGCAACTTTATAGTATGATTTAATATAACTCTCACTCACTCACCCTAACCACGCCGCGCGCGCGCGCGCGCGAGGTATTTCAACCCTAACAATAGCAGCAAGATTTGCAGAGTTCTCCACTAAAGGCCTGACTTCCTGCTAGGCAATTAAAGATTTCCCTATGGTCACATAGTTCTCGTGGGAAGTACCCAAAACAGGACAATGCTGACACGTAAGTTCAAGGGAAAGTCAATCAACCTTTGGTCGAGCAGGCAAAGAAGAAACTGTCCTTATCGCCTAACCAATGGTCTAATTTTGATCTCGACTTCATCCAACAGAAGTGATTCTGCGTCACGTGTCTTCCGTTTAAGGCGTGACAACATTCCGCCTTTAAAGAGACACAAGAAAGAGAGACGAAGACTCGCTTAGACTCAGTGTTGCGGCTCTCTCAGACTCATTCTCGGATCAACAAACAGCCTAGATAAAGAATTTGTCAATTGGAACTATACATCATACCGTCTGAATTTTGAATATTACAACACAGCCTTCACATTAGTAGTTAGCATGTTATTGCCACTGCTCGCCGTGGCACACCGACGAGCATGGATGTACTAAACTGACACTGGAAGCTATGAATCACTATCAAACTAGTTTTCAAATCTAACATTAATAGACGAATTTTAATCTAACTTATCCAATTCTTATAAATATTGGGTGATTCTCTTCCAGGCCGACAAACGTACATGGTGTGTAGGGTACAGAGACAACTCAGAATCAA